>OX578134.1:62504568-62804568 GCA_951213105.1 Amaurobius ferox
ATATATATATATATATATATATATATATATATATATATATATATATATACCGGGTGGTCAGAATTAAAACACCCCTACCCTGAGCTCTCTATACATCGAACTACTCAGTGTAAAGGCTCCAAAATTGTTGAACCTACTATTCAAGACATGGAAAAAGGGATTACGTGAAAAAAATATTAGTTCCAGAAACACCGATAGGTGGCGCTGTACAACAGAAAATGTGCTGAAAAGACACAAAATAATCACAAAACTACAAACACAAGCGATATGGAATTTTTCCTTTTTAATTTCTTTGGCTGATATGAAAAAAGAGAAGATAAAAAGTGAAGAAACTTAAACTGTCATTGTAACTGCAATTTCGCACTGTAAGCACAAAAATTTGCATAAACCTTTGGTTTGCAGCTACTTTGTTCTGGGCATAAAAGGGAATAAAACTGGGAAATTTTCATTCTTATCAGCGATGGCTGTCACACTGCCAGAATGCGTTTTGCTAGTGAAGCTGTTTTATGTAAACAAAGGACATGCTGCAGCTGCACTTCGAGAGTTACATCGACTTAAGAATTTGCGCAAAGGACCATTACTTCTACATGCTCTCAGGAGAATGGTCGCTCGATTCGAGAAAACTGGACATCTTGGAGTTCAGCCGGGTCGAGGACGCAAATCGACTCGTTCAGATGTCGTTGACGATGTTGCCACCGCTATTGTTGAACAATCAATGGATAACGTTATAGGCTGTAGTAGTGCACGTGGAGTGTCACGACACTTGGGTGTTCCCTACAGCACAGTGCGGAACGCACTGAGAAACATAGTGCATTTTTTCCAGCACAAAATTAGTCACAATCACCACTTGCTGACCATGCACAGGGAGAAGCGATTGACCTTTGTATTGACATTTCTGGGTAGAGTTGAAGTGGATGCATCGTGAGCATGGCAGATTCTATGGGGCGATGAAGCTCATTTCCATCTAAGTGGAACAGTCAACACCCATAACTGCCACATTTGGGACACGGGAAACTCTCGTACTGTTGCGTGGATTTTCACCACACGTCCGGTCAGAACGCAAAAAATTATTCCTATTATTATTACCCATTAAAGCAATCTCCGGCATTGGCCGTGTCGAATAAAAATACATATAATCAATCAATAAGATGTTAATTAGAAATGAGGACAGCGAACAAAACTTAAAACAATAACATATTTATTAACAAAAAAGAAATTAAAAGTAATAAGAACATATTTAATTGACACTCTAACTAAACAATAATTATTCCCCATTAATATTTGTATTGATATTCACGTGTATTTCCATTGTAACAATAATTGTTACGTGCCATACGCATACTTCTCATAATTGTGAACATTTAGGGTATACAATTGAACTCCTTCATTTAAGGTTATAATTAAAATCACACGCGTAATAATTTTAATTATCTATCAAAATACAATTAAAAACAATTTCCACACTGATTACTTTTCTTTAGTGTAAAAGCGAGTACGATGTCGAGAGAGAGAGAGAGAGAGAGAGCAGTAACATTGCGTCAACAGACTGAGTGTAAAGGACATGCATTGCGTACCTTCAATACTTCGTTGATCCGTCATCGGGTGCGGAGTCCTCGGGCGAGGAATCATCGGTTGACCGTCATCTCTGCAGTCAATTTTAGGAGACTCTTCTCTCCAAAATCACAAAATCAATTCTCGCTTCTTTTTCAAAATCTCACTCTCTCTCGAACATCCAAAAAATGTCACTTCCTACACAATTAAGCCCCAGGTCTATTATTGGCTCCCCAACTGAAGCCCCTGGAATTTTGATTGGATATCACAGGATTATATCCAGCTATTGTGTGCTGTGATGACAGAGGGTTGGTTAGAACCCCAAAATTATAATTTGACAGCTCTCCCCAAAAGCGCCCTGCTGTGAGCCCCACTGTAACTGAGCCATCTATGTCCATATTTCACAGAAACATTGCTTGTTCACCCTTTTGCAGGTGTTGACCAAGGGAAATGTATATGTATTGTGGAAGTAGCACAGGGACCATCTTTAGACGTTACACTCCTTCCACAATTCACAATGTTACATATTGCCATGTAACACGTACCTTCCAAGAGATTCCACTTCACTCACCGAAAGTTACAGTCTGGTGTGGATTCACAGCCACATTCATTCTTGAACCTTTCTTTTTCAAACAGGCTACTCCCAATGGTTCTGTGATATGCACCGTGACGGTTAGGAGATACAAAAACATGCTCGAAAATTTTGTTGTACCCCAACTGCAACAGCACCATTGTCTTGATTCAATTACCTTTATGCAAGATTTAGCGCCTCCACACATTGTACTTTGTGTACAGCAGTTTCTTCGGCAACATTTTACTAATGGTAGAGTAATTAGTCGTGCGTTTCCGACAACCAGGCCATCTCGTTCTCCAGATCTTAATCCCTGTGATATTTGTCTGTAGGGATACTTAAATAATCTTGTTTATCCAGGACGTCTGGTAACCTGGGCAGATTTGAAAGACAGTATCACTCTGCATGTGAGACGCATCTCAATCGACCTATTACGATCCGCAGTTGAACAAGCTCTCCACAGACTGCAGATTTCTCATTTTAAAGAAGGGAACCATATTAAGCAGCATTCTCTGCATCGATAAGGTCCTTGTGATATGAATGTTTGGTACGTTCGAATAAAATGTGTTACAAATGTGTATTTTGTGTCTTTTCAGCATATTTTCCGTTGTACAGCGCCACCTATTGGTGTTTCCGGAACTAATTTTTTTTCGCGTAATCCCTTTCCCCATGTCTTGAATAGTATGTTCAACAATTTTGGAGCCTTTACACTGAGTAGTTCGATCTATAGAGAGCTCAGAGTAGGGGTGTTTTAATTCTGACCACCCGGAATATATATATATATATATATATATATATATATAAATAAAAATTGAAGGATTTTAATCGAAAATTATGCATAAACTACTGTATGTACAAAAAAACCCATCTCTTATATATATATAAACGAATGCAATAGATTGCGCCACTTGATTTACGTTCACTATGACCTAAAATTGCAAAATTTTGACTTCCTCGATTTCACAGTATGTAGGCATATAATTCAAGTAATTGCAAAAGTTGAGATATTATTTTTTAGATACATTTTTATTTAGCGAAATTTGTGTATAGTTAACCGCGTGATATTTTAAACAGGAAAATTCCACAACGGAATAGTTGGGGCGCGGTAGCCCATTGGTTAGCGCGCTGGAGTTGCACTCGGTAGGCCCGGGTTCGATTCCAGCCGCTGCCAAAACTGCCGCCGTGTTCATGCGGAGTACGATCACGTTAAACATGTGGGTCCGAAAGTCCTTCCGAGAGGTTGGTGGTAGGGGAAGGAGGGTACGTCCCTGTGGATGCCTCCCCCACTGGGTTCCGGTCTAAATTGGGTGGCACTTCCCGACTGTCCAAACAGTTACCTTACACCTTTCTGGTAGGTCGGACGGTCTGGGTTTCAACAACAACAACGGAATAGTTAGTTGAATAGCAGACGCGATGGCTAAGCGGTCAAAGACGAATGTTTCCTGGTACTTGCTCCGCAGCCGGGTTATGGATTAGAGTTCCACCTGCAGGCATGGATCTTGTGTTGTTGGACGCGGTATGTTCAGCCCCCACTTGTGCGACGGGGCCACGTAATGTGACTGCTAAATGGATCACGATTCTAACCGATGTATAGGCGAATGTTTGTATACCAAGTGCCTGACCACTGTTAAAAAAAAGTCGGTTAAACGGAACACTATATAAGATAGTTGACTTTGTACTGGGGAGCGGTGAAATATGAATATTTTATATTTTTGGAGCAGCTTATTATATGGTCTTACTTAAACAAAGACGCAAGAAAGAAATTGGTCAGATTGAATAAAGATCTGATAATTTTGTGCAGAGATCTACAAGAAATTAAAATTGTCATCGGTTGCTACTAGAAATTAAAATTGTCATTGGTTGTCATCGGTTCAACTCTTGCGTCTGAGGATGTGTTTTTAAAGAAACCTATTTCGGAGGAATAATTAAGTTATCGTTTAATGTAAAATACTGCATTTTTCTAATATTCAAAAAGTTATATATCAAAAGTATAATATCGAAAAAAGTCACTGATAAAAATAACAAATTCGAAATCCAAAAATTTCTGTTGCAAAACCTAAATTGGAACTTTTAAAACCGGCAAAATGGTACCTAGATCATGCTTTTTTCTAACAGATAAATCAACTAGGACTATATTAGGTGCTTAGAAAAAAAATCTGAGCAGCACAGGACTTTTTTATATAATGTAATGAATTTAATTCTTTCACATTGAAAAAGGGATGTAAAAGATCCATGGCATGGTGTTTTTAACGTTGAATTCCATATTTGGCGTTTTCCAGAAGACAGCATTTAAAACTAGTTCGAAGTTCCCAATAACTTATATTTCAACTTATATCCAAACTTATATCCAAATTGACAATTATCAATATTGATGGCATCCGGAATAAGTAATATTTGATATATTATAACATTTTAATATTTAAACCACCAATTTGATGTCATTTTTATGAACTTTGTGTTATTTTTATAATATTGATGAAATTTTCGTTAATCTGGGACAAAATATTAAATTTGGAAATTTGAGTGAATTTTTCGACTCTGTTTGATGTTAGGTTATGGCTTCTGATGAGCGTCTGGCGACTCTGGGAAAGAGGGGTAGGGCTGTTTTATATGCTGAATTCTTGGAGAAATTTGATAACCTAAATGGTATTTTTAAAGCAGTCTGTGAGAAGAGGTCCGCTAGTCTATCTGAAAAAAGTGAATTGAATGGAATTTGTGAAGAATTGGAAATTTTTGAAGAGTATGATGAATGAGAAACGTAACGGAAGTATTAGTAGTGCATATGAACATAATAGTGCTTGTGAACGTAACAGTGATACATCTGATCAGGTAGTTGACTTTTTAAGGAACTTGGATATTAAAATAGATAGGTATCGAAAGGAATCTGCCAAGAATTTTTTGGTTTTGGAGACGAAGATATGTGAAAATCGGAAATTCAATTATAAGACTGGAACTATTCCAATGCAGCATGAAATTAACTTTAGTTACAGTTTAACTTACGATGATGTGGGGAAACTTGTTTTGGAGGAAGCTAATAGCGAGAGACCGATTTTTCCGTTGCACATAAATGGTTACAATGAGAAATTAGGTATGCTAAATGGGTCAGCAATGGCGAGCATTCAGGACCAGTGGCGGTGCGTGCATAGGCATTGCGGCACTGCGGGAGCGACAGTGCTCTCTCTCCCTCGCAGCCTCGTGTGCAGCTTCCTATGTGCGCATGTGCACAACAGTCAAATACCACACTTCACAGTTCCAGCGGCGTGGTGTTTGAGTGTTGTGCGCATGCGCAAGTAGGAAGCTGCACGCTAGGCTGCGAGGAAGGTAGAGCACTGTTGCTCCCGCAGTGTCTGTGCACGCACCGCCACTGTCAGGACAGAAATGGTTGTTCCCTAAATAAAAAGGGTATTTTTGGATCAGGCCTTGAAGCGGTTGATGGCGATAGTGCAAAAGGTTTTAACTTGAAATCTAAAACTGTTATTAATGGTTCATGCAAAGTTTCAACTTTGGTGGCGTCGCAGAAACACCCCATAATGGGTGTAATATTTTTATCGAGAATGAGTCAGAATACGAGAGCGTCTGACATTGAAATCCATTTGAGGAATTGTCGATTTGATAATTTTACTTATAGGAGGCTTGTCACTAGGTTCAACACATATACTTCATTTCATATTGAGGTTCTGGAACCGGACATGACAATTTTTTGAAAAGTGATTTATGGTCTGAGGGCTGCTTTATTACTAATTTTTTGGTGGATTCAATGATAAAAAGGTTTTTCAAGAAAATGAAATTGCCACTGATGATAAGACAGGGAAATGACTGCCCAATGTGTTTTCATGTGCCGGTAGATATGTCATTAAGCGAGACATTAAAATTTATTACCAAAATGTTAGAGTTCCCCTTACTAAAACTAACAAACTTTTTTTATCGTATCTGGTTCAAGATTATCTATATAAACAAAATTGAAAATCTGTCTGTCTGTTTGTCCCATCATCACGGGAGAACGGCTGAATCGAATTTGATGAAATTTTGTGGGTAGCCTAGAAATAGTCCCACTTAAAATTTAGTCTGTATTTTGAGATTCTACGACCAGTGGTTCTCGATATATTACTAAAAAACGAAATTTTTGTTTGTCTCATCATCACGGGAAAACGGCTAAACCGAATTTAATGAAATTTCGGGGATAGCCTTGAAATAGCCTCCCATAATTTTAGTCCAAGTTTCGAGTTTCTAAGTCCAGGGGTTGTCGATATATTAATGAAAAACGGAACTTTTTCCTAGGAGTTCTACTCTTCAACTCCGTGGTTTATTCAAACGGAAAGGATGAAAATCGTTTGTTTAAAACGGCAAAATGAAATAAAACTTTATTTCCGAGTTTGGTGCAGGATTTTTGCATTAATTAGTCACTATAGGAAAACATTAATTGTTTGAAACATGAATTTAAATGGAAAAATCTACCTCCATGGTTCATCTTTCACAAGCTTTTACTCAACGATGAAAAGTATAAAGACATCAAAATGGCTATTTAATTTCGCATTTTATGAAGAAGATTCTAGCTTATATCATGTTGCTAAGCAACGGAATGAAATCAAATGTGTTGTTAATATTTATTATTAGTTTTTCTATTTAAACAAAATAAATAAATGGATGTAAAAATATATTTTATAAATGAACGGTTTGATTGATCTTTTAATTATATAATTTGCGGACTGCGTACATCGCTTTCATTTATTTTAGCAAAGAGGTTTCAAGCTCATATATTGTGTTTAGCTAATAAACTCATATATTGTGTTTACCCAATAAATTCATTTAGCCGATTGTTGAAGCAGAAAAGGAGTAGAACGGGTGTATGTATCTTCTAATACAATTTTAGTGTTTTCATTTAGTACTAGCCGCCTTTGGCGACCAGCCTGTTCGCAACCCTTGAAAATGCTGATCGTGGCAAATTCCAACCGTGGCAAACTCGTTGGCGCGACCTACCAGAAAGGTGTAAGGTAACTGGTTGGACGGCCAGGATGTGCCACCCAATTTAGACCGGAACCCAGTGGGGGCGGCATCCACAGGGAACGTACCCTCCTTCCCCTACCACCAACCTCTCGGAAAAACATACGGACCCATATGTTTAACGTGATCGTACTCCGTGTCAGTGGCGGAAATCGAACCCGGACCTACCGCGTGCAATTCCCGCGCGCTAACCACTGGGCTACTTCGCCTTCCGCGACAGTCTCCATAACTTTCTTTTTATTCACCCAATTTAGACCGTACCCTCCTTCCCCTACCATCAACCTCTCGGAAGGACTCACGAACCCACATGTTTAACGTGATCGTACTTTGCGTGAACGTGGCGTAAGTTTTGGCAGTGGCGGGAATCGAACCCGGGCCTACTGAGTGCAATTCTAGCGCGCTAACCACTGGGCTGCCGCGCCCTCCGCGACAATCTCCATGACTTTCTATATATTCACCCAATTTGGACGGGAACCCAGTGGGGGAGGCATACACAATGGCCGTATCCTTCTTCCCCTACCACCAACCTCTCGGAAGGACTTACGGACCCACATATTTAACGTGATCGTATTCCACATAAACACGGCGGCAGTTTTGGCAGTGGCGGGAATCGAACCCGGGCTACCGCTAACTTCCCGCGCGCTAATTTGCAATTTAAAAAGACCATATGCTTAATTCCATCATCCTCATTCCATTGTTTCATTGTTCCATCATTTAAAATATCCAAAAGTTAAAATATACATTTAAAAAATCCATATCGTTCCATCATTTAAAATATAAATATAATAATTTATATGGAGTAAAGGAGCTCTATTCAGAACCGTGACATCACCTCCACCTTGACGTCCCCACCACCTTCCCTCCTTCTGCGGGGGAGAAACGCCGGTTAAGAAGCGGCACGCCGAGCGGAACGCCGAGAAATTGAAATTCGGAAACTTTTAAAATCCCGATCCTGTGGGCAATACGGAATATTTCCTGACCAGATTGGTTTTGTAAGAATGCCAGATGTTTGGCCTTTCTAAAAATGTAAATTATTAGTCGAAATTATGAGTACTTTTTACTATGCGAGAATTTAAAAACCAAAAATACTTTTCTTGAGCAAAAAGTGACTTTTGTTTTAAAATCTTTAAAAAATATTAGAAATCGAAATTCAGATTTGAAATTGATATATTTATACTCGCAATTGTCAGCTCTTTCCGATGGTGTGATTTGTTTTTTCCTACGATGTCCGGATCGTGGGAAAAAAAGGGCAAAAATGGCAAAAAACGGTCGAAATCGCATAAAACATTAAATAACAAAAAAAATAATTAAAATTTTAAAAATCGGTTTTCTCGTGTCCCCTTCCCTCCCCCCCGGGTCTCCGATTGCCAAATTTCGTAGCTCTCCGACGCGCGGTCGCGAAACGTATAGTGTATAAGACACACAGACACACAGACATTGCCTTTTATTATTTAAGATATACAAACGGGATCAGGATATTTTATTCTTCAGATCTGGAAATTCAGAGCTACGAATTTAGCGGAATATCTCTAAATAACTTGGTAACTTTTCTTAAAATTTACCAAATTAGCGGAAATGTCTCCAAATTGATAAAAATGACCCATATCAATGAAATTGAATTTGTTTTTTTAGAATAGAGTACTGAAATGCTGTTTCTGTAGCATTTGTCGGTCAGTCCATCCATACTACTTAGTAACATATTTAACGAATTTTTTTAATATCACCAAATTGATAAATATATTTGTAAATCCATAAAAATATCATGGAATTGATAAAATCGCGATTAATAAATGAAATTAATTGTGTTTTGTTAGGGGATAGTATTGTGATGATGTTTCATCAATTTGTCGCAAAATGGGACTATCAGTTCTACAGTCCCACTTAGCAATAAATTTGGCGATTTTTTAAGTTATCGCTAAATTGACGAAAATGTCGCCAAACCTTCCACGGAGATCGCATTATTCAGAGGATATGATTTCAATCAATTTATTTGAAGCAAATGATATCATGTCGCTTAGCAACGGATCCAATGTGGTATGCGGCATACGATTTTTATTAAATCTTTTCCGATTTGAATAATAAAAATTTGTATATAACATAAATTTCATTGACATTGCATTTTTGACGGGATAATATCAATTACGGTCTTCATGTTTAAACATCATTATTATTGATATTTTCGGGGACTGTTGATTCAGGGATTATTGATATTTTCAAATTATTATGCCATTGTTTTATTATGACGAAAATTGTTGAAACTCATATATAGTACGTTGTACGAGGAATCTTCTACAAATGCACGGGTTTATCTTCTAATCTACGAGAATATAAGTAGTACAGGTATATTGGCATATGTTTTGATATACATTGGCATATATTGGAATTAATTACGACCTTCTGGTATTAAAATCACGGGGATTTTTTATACTTTCAATTTATTACGTCATCTCTTTTATTTTGGCAAATATTTTATGAGACTCATATTGCAATACGGGTAAGCTTCTACTAAAACACTGGCATATTTTCTAATCTGCGACAATATAAGTAGTACGGGGTTGCATATATTGATTCAATTCCTTTTTTTTTGTAAATTTGCCTACAAACGGGGTCAGGATATTTTATTCTTCAGATCTGCCCGTGAAGATAATTTTGCATAGTGAGAACAGATATTTTTAAACTTCTCTTTATGAGCAATAAATTTAATATTTTAACAGAATTTACACATCATTGCGAATTATAAGTTTTTTTTTATATTATATACTCCGTACGAAGAACGGGTATGCTGCTAGTGATGTAATATATCTGACAGAGACTTGGCTTAGCGAAAGCTTTGGAAGTGCTGCTGAACGTTTTGACGATCGTTACACAGACATTAGGAGAGATAGGACAAATACAGACGAGACATGTGTGGTGGTGGTGTATTGCGCTCAAAACTGGCATTGTGTTCAAGGAACTTCCTCTGGGTGTAAATCAGAGTCAAGTATTGATGTTAAAAATAGATCGGGCTTATGGCAAATATTTATTCCTGTGTGTTGTTTATACTAAACCTGCCTCAAATTTTGTCATATACGAGAAATTTTTAATCTTTTTGATGCAATTTATGATTTTTTTAGTTATGACATTATTGTTTTGGGTGATTTTAATTTACCAGGTATTTTTTGGCCTTTGGTCATGTCTGATGATATTCGCTATACCAATATTGAGATGTTACTTATTATTTTCTTGAACATGTACGAATTGGATAAACTTAATATTGTTAGAAACATTAAGGACAGAACTTTAGATTTAGTTAATTCTAAATATAATACTGGTGTTTTAAACACTCAACGTGCCGAAATCGATGACATTCTTGTTCCTGAGGATTCTTATCATCCTTCTATTACCATTATTCTTGTCAATACTAGGGTTCTCATAGCGGGGGGTTAAGCGGAGGGACTTTTCCGGATCGTATGCGTTATAATTTTAAAAATGCTGATTTTGAACTTCTGTATTATACGTTAAGCGAGTTTGATTGGAATTCCTTAAATTGTTTTAATAATGTTGACTTTGCTGTTAATAGGTTTTATCTTCATTTTAACCATATTCTTAATAATTGTGTCCCTAAGTGTTCTGTTAAAAGAGGTCACTACCCTTCCTAGTCTAGTCAGTGTACTATTAGAAATGTTAGACTGAAGGAAAAGTATCGTAAAAATTTCCGAAAGCATGGTTTGACCCAAGACCGTATGCAGTATAATTTCCTTAGAGTTAGGATTAAGACTGACATCATTCGTGAATACAAATCTTACGTTAGACATGCTGAGTCTTCTTTGAAAGATGATTCCAAGAGTTTTTGGACCTTCAGTAAGATGAAAAATAAAATTTCGTCCAATATGATGATTTTACATGAAAATATGTATACTACTGATAATTCTATTGCAAATGCCCTTGCTGAGTTTTTTAGTGCAAATTTTATTGGCAGTACTCCTTTTGATGCTGATGATGTTCCTGTCAATCATACTATGAATGCAGCTGCGGATGTTGTTGAGATTTATCAGGTTACTGTGAATGATATTTTGGATGGTATCAACAGGTTAAAGAGTTCTAGCTCATTGGGTTTTGATGGCGTTCCAGCCTATATTGTTAAAGCTTGTTCTACTTACCTTGTTTATCTCTTACTTGTTACTTTTAACTTATCCATCAGGTGCTGTTTGTTTCCTAATGAGTGGAAAATGTCTCGTATTGTCTCTATTTTTAAAAAAGGCGACAAACATAGAATTGATAATTACAGACCCATTTCTATTATTTCGCTATTCGCTAAGGTTTTCGAATTTGTTCTGCATAGATGTATCTACAATCAAATTAAGTCTTTTATTTCCAATGATCAGCATGGTTTTATGAGTGGTAGGTCCACTGTCAATAATCTTCTCTGTCTTAATTCGTTTGTGATTGATGCCATTAATTACGGGGGACAGGTGGATGTTGTCTATACTGATTTCGCTAAAGCTTTTGACTCTGTTGATCATGGAATTCTGATTCATAAGTTGCAGAATATTAGTTTTTGTTCTAATTTGATTTTTTTTATTAATTCTTATTTAACGTCTAAGTATTCTTGTGCTAATTTTGGTTCTGGGTTAAGTAGGGGTTTTTCGGCTACTTCTGGGGTTCCACAGGGCTCTGTTCTGGGTCCATTGTTATTTATTATTTTCATTATTGATTTAGCGGATTGTTTTAAAAACTGCTTATTGTAGGCCGATGATTTGAAAACTGTATGTCTGATTTTTGATGCTGATTCCTGTATTAATGTTCAATCCCAGTTGCATGTCCTTTCTAACTGATGTGCCAGAAATCGTCTTCATCTCAACATTGACAAATGCAGTATGTCCTTTACTCGTAGGCAGATTCCTATATTATTTCCTTATTGTATTGGCAATGCAGTTTCGGCCAGAAGGTTTTCTATTGCTGATCTTGGAGTCATTTATACTTCGGATTTTTCTTTTTCTACTCACATTTCAGATGTTTGTACTAGAGCCTACAGAAAGCTGGGTTATATCAAGAAGATTACGCAGGATTTTTCTAATGAGGATACAATCATCGTTCTTTTTAATGCCTTAGTCAGTTCTGGGCTCGAGTATGCGGTGGTTGTTTGGTTGCCTTCTCATGCTTTGCATACTGATAAGATTGAAATTGTACAGAATGAATTTTTAAGATATCGCTATTACAAGATAGATAATTTTTAAGATATCGCTATTTTTTTTAGTCTTTTTGGTTGCAGGGTTAGTTTTTGTGTTCCCAGTTTGAATCCAAGGAATAGGAGTTTGTTTGCTGAGAGGATTTTTAGAACTAGTTTTGGGGATCAATGTGCAGTAAACAATTTCCGTAAGCTATACAATAGCCTGCCTGATGATTTCGATATTTTTTCCTTCATTAACTACTTTTGAAAATCCTTTATTGTAATTCTTGCTTATTTTACTGCTTTTATTAACTTACTAATACTTATTTGTTGCCGGTGTTTTTATTATGTTGCTATCTGTATGGTCCGTGTTTGTATCTGCCCTCTGTGGGTTTCTTTTGTGTATCGTTTTGCCTGCTGTCACTGGGATTTGCTTCCTGTAGCATGCATTTTTCAAATGAATAAATAAATAAAATTAGTAGCCAAGATCACCCCCGTGTTACAGGCAAATGGATTGAAGATGGCCACATTTCAAAAGTCGTCAAGTTGGCGACATCATGCCAAATTCTTCACCAAGTGTAACGGACTAAGAAATAGATTATTCTTATAGTAGGTTCTTATATTATTTACAAGATATTAAATTTTTATCAATAAATCGCTATTTTCATTAATTTAGCATCATTTTTGTAAATTTGGTAATAATTTTATCAAATTGGCGACATTCTCGTCTTTTAAAAAATCACCATATTGATATTATACCATAAAGTTCGTCGCCAAAAGTTCGCCACGCGTTTCGGATGGAAAATAGGTTATGCTTCTGGTAGATTCTTGTATTTTTCCTAAGATATTGAATTTTCGACAATTTGTCGTAATTTTCATTGATCTAACGTCACTTTCGTCAATTTTACAACAATTGAAAAGTCGCCAAGTTGACGATATTCCGCCAAATTAGTGGCTAAGCTTTACGGACGGATAAATAGGTAGGCAAATGAATATTGGCGAATCGCCAGACACTAGAACAAAACTAGTACCCAAAGTATATTCTTTCTTGAATAGAACGGACTAGATCCACGAGAATGATAACAAATTTATCGCATAATATTACATATGTTCAAGACCCAGACCACACGACCAACCCAAGGGTTTACGGTAGGCATAATATTACATATGAAAATGAGCATATTTCACAATAGTTCATACTTTATTTAATTTCGTGATTTTTTTATAGATTTATTAGAAAAATGTGCAATATCTCGAGAACGGGTCCTGCTAGCGTTCTAAGTTTTATGTCAATCGTTTTTTAATGAAAATTTACACGAGAAATTAATTTTACGTAACTTCATTAAATATTTTAAATTTGATAATTTTTCAAAATTTCATTCGAAAGTTTAGGGATCTTCTGATCATTAGTGTACGTTTAAATAAACTAAATACGCTTCCAGTATTCACAGATTGTAATTTTTTACCAAAGTTCATTCGAACTGCTCGATTCGTTCGTGATATATAGTTTCCACACACACACAGACATCGCCCCAAAAACGTTTGATTTCTGTTCATATATGCTTGACATGTACTCTCCCGTCAAAAACTCGAATGTGAATTTTTGGCCTCGTCACGATCTTCGACATTATACTATGTATATACGAAAAGTCGTAATCAAAGCTGTCTCATGAGATGGTTCACCAGATTGTTACACGCATGCGTCTGTTATGAGTACTGAGAGAGAATCGGAATTTGTAACTAAAGACAGCATGCCTCTAATCGAACACTGCCCAGGTTTACCGATCAGGGCATCAATATAGACTGTTCTGCCAAGTATGATAAGTCAAATTTAATAATTAAATCATCAATTTGACGTCATTTCCCTTATCTTGGTATTATTTATCGAATTTTTAATAAATTTTCGTCAATCTAGGACGAAATATTGCCAAGTTGGCAATATGTTGCTAGATTAGTCGCCATTAGCATACCATGAAAATGATAGCCGATAGCTACTGGGGACTGAAAACGGACACCTTGAAGAACATTCTAAAACAAGGGTATTAGCTCAAATAAATTATGCTTCAGAAATAAGAATAGAAGAATCCTAAACCATAAAAAAAAATATGATAAAAAGAACATATTGAATTCAGAATCATGGCAGAACTACAAAGAAAAACAATAATAGTTGTCATGAGAACGGAAGACATAAAGATATGACACTCAAAAAATTCCCCAAATCCCTTGAAACAGGAAACAGTTAAATGCAGAACTGGATGTATCACTAAAAACATCAGACAAATAAAATCTAAATGTAACAAGAAAGATCAATCATGCATAAAGCATTGATTATGAAACACTTTCCAACTGCAATGCAATTTTATTTAAATATCTATAAAATGCGATACATTCAAGTCAAGGGTAATATTTTTAAAATTATCACAATACTACAGTAATTCATTATATTTGAAAACTTCATCGAAAACAAATAAAACTAATTCTAATAAAGCCCTAGAAGTATGAATTGCCTGGTTCTCTCTATAGATCATAAACTTTTTTTCATTCCTTTCATTCAGCGGCGATATTTTTAAAATTATTATAATACTACAATAATTTATTTTACGTAAAAACGTAAAACCATGGAGGTAAAATTATTTTCTAACTCCAAGCTTAAAACGTCATTAAAGAAGCAATAATATGGAGTCGTCTGCTTCTCTATCTGAAATCAATGCATGTTTCATTCATATCAGCTATATTGCAGACTCCAGAGCTAAATAATTCTACGTTAAAAATTCAGCAATTCTTGTACAACTCATCTTACAGCTTGATGTGTTTACATTCTCCATACGTGAAAGTTAGGCTTCGTTGTAGAAATGATCAAAGTTTGATGATCATTTAAACTCCAAAAATACTGTATATGCGTTGGCGCAGTGTATAGATACACAGAAAAAAATAAAAAATAAAGCGGATTTAGGACGGATGCAACACAAAATATAAATTAAAAAGAACTTTTAAAAATCACGATTTCGACATAAGATGGATGCCGTATTATATTTGGAGTGGATCAGGTGATCTTTTCATATAATATGGGTGCAATAATTATTTAATTTTTTATTCAAAAAATTACCGAACATATTTTGCTGCAATTTTTTATATATTTTGTGGGATAATTTTAATTTTTCCTAAAATTTTCGAAGCAATTTGTGAATGTTAAATTCGCTTAAAAATTGTTTGAAAAATTAGGTCCTATAGGGTTAAATGCATTTCATTTTTTCAACCCGGGTTTAATCCAAATCTAATTGGGTGATATTAGTAATTTGCATTCCCATATGTTCAACAGACTGTCTCAGCACCATACTAAAATTTCATTTTAGTATGGTGCTGACAAAGTCATTTTTACGGCAGTTATTGAGCGAACAGACAGACAGACAGAATGAACAAAGTCATAAGCACCTTTCAACTATGTTCTATGGTGTTAAAAAGTACGTATGGGGGAATTCAAAGACTAGGCGAGATCAAAGGAATCAATGAAAAAGAAAACATAACGCATTGCCATAAATCCAACCGAAATCACCCCCCTCCCCCATTGTGGGAAAAATAAGACTATAGAAATAACAACAGAAAACCTAAACTTCTAAAACGCTATGGCGAAAGTAATACCATTGGAATTGAACCACTTCAAAAACGAAAATAAAATGCTTACTAGATTGCAACAGATGGATCAAAAACGGACAATGGCGTTGGTTTTGGCATCTGCACTGAAGATAATAATTACAGAGGTATTAAAATCCCTAATTGTTGCTCCATATACACTGCGGAAATCAGTGCGATCTACTACGCCATTGAATACGTAGCTATCAAAGCCAAAGAGAACCCCATCAAATTACTATGAACGTATGTAAGAGGAATTGAAAAAAATATAAACAATATAAAACCGACTGAAATAAGAAATAGCCTAAAGAACTTAAATTTGGAGAAATATGAGGCCAATATTTCTAGAACAGGAGAATTATACATCAAAATAAACAAATTAGAAGATGCAATAAAAATCGCAGAAATCAAAAATTTTGCAGGGCTTAACTGTACTACTCGCATAGCGGAACGGGGATTTATTAGCAAGTACGTTCTAAAAGGAGTGGCAAAAGAGTACTCAGTCCAAGAAATCGCGGAGGAACTTGACTATAAAAATATCCCCTGGTACTAAGTAACCAGATTTACAAAAGAGAAGGACAAGATTAAACTACCTGTGGTACTGATAAAAGAGTACGGCCAAAAAATAAGGAAACACTTGGATATCCTTTTTAGAATATTTAGACCAAGAACATACTGGGAAAATCCCAAAGTATGTAAAAAGTGTTTCAAAATCGGACATTTTGCGACAAATTGCCGGGCAAAGCAACACTGCAGTAAATGTGGAGGGATACATACATTAAACGAATGCCATGAAGAAACAAACAAATGCCGAAGATGAGGGGAAGAACACGATGCCCTAAATAAAGTATGCCCGATATATCAGCAAGAAAAAAAAAAGCTAAAACAAAAAACTCTACTGCAAAACAAATTACAAACAGAAGAAGTAAACCTAAACAGAACATATGCTAATATAACTAACCCCCCCCCCCCCCCAAAGGAGAAGTACAGAAATAGAAAATAAGGAATCCAACACCACCAGTATTATATTAGAAATAGTAAAAAAAGTGAAGGAAGAGATAGAAATTCAGAAAGTTGAAAATGAACAATTAAGGGAAAGAATAAAGCAACTAGAATTAAAACTAGTAGAAAAAGGAAAACAGGAAAACGCCGAAAAAGAACAATATATAAAGAAAATCAAAACTTTAGAAAACACGATCCAAGAACTTCTAGCGCAGTCTCTTAAGGGTAAAAAGAAATCTCCTGTCCCAGGGAAAAAAGTTATTTCTGCGAGACCTCCAAATACGGGGAAATTACCCGCTTATCTGAAACGTTTCCACATACATCGATCACATTCTCCCCCTTCGGGGCAAAGCAGTAATACTTTTGAGAATCATTTGATTAAATCTGGAATAAAGGGCCTCTTGGCTGATACGACTTTTTCGGTTTCAAATCCAGGCTCTTACCCGTGTCTCAAAGATGAGGATCCAGCAGTGGAACATCAGGGGTTTCATGGCGAATCATCTATGCCCCCTCAAACTAATTGATGACGTCCAACCGGACGTCATCGCCTTGCAAGAAACCTGGCTAAAGAAAAATTGCTTTATCCCTAATTATGATATCTTCCAAAAAAATAGAATAGAGAAAGGTGGCGGATTTTTAATAGCTACCAAAAAAAATATTACTTGCGAGGATATAACTACCCAAAATAACCTTTCAAATATGGAAATACAACAAAAAAGAAATTTACTTTGGGAAGAGGAAAATAAAACTTATAAATGTTTACAAAAGACCGGGACAGCTAACCGAAGAAGAAATAAAATCGATAAACTCCATGTGGAAAGAAACAACTATATTATGCGGCGATCTAAATGCCAAAATCATAGGATTGGGAAATAAGAACCAAAACCAAGCAGGAACCAAACTTCTAGAATGGGTAATGGATAAAAATTGCCATATTTGGAACAAAGATATTCCAACTTATACAAGAAATAACAAAATCAAATCAGGGCTAGACGTTACGGTAATATCCTCTGATATTCTTCATCTAAGTGAATGGGATATATTGGAGGACAGCTATGGAAGTGGCCACTACCCGATCATCACAGATATACTCGTTAACATGGGAAAGGGGGAAAAGGTAACAAACAAGAAAATTACAAATTGGAGAAAATACAAAAACATCATTGGAAAAGATAGCATCTACGAAAATAGCAATACTATTGAAGAAACAAATAATAAGTTGAAAAATAGTATTAAAGAGGCGAGAGAGAAAAGCACAAACATAATGAAAATAACAAATTTTAGACAAACTGCCCCTTGGTGGAATACTAAATGTGCAAAACATAGAGCTATGGCGAAAAGAGCCAACAAAATAGCGAATAGAGAAATAAACGATAGAACTTGGATAGAATATAAGAAACAAAATGCAATGTACAGGAAAACAATGAAAGAAGAAAAGAGAAAGTATTGGTACAAGAAATTAGAAGAAATAAAGTCTCCAAAAGACTATTATAAGATTTTTAATAACGTTAAAACCTGGCAGAACAGGACAGAAGAAAAAAGCAATACTATAAATGTGGAAGGAACCAAAATAATCAGAGAAAAAGAACAAGCAGAAGCATTCTTAAAAAAGTATAGTGATAATAGAAACATATAATATCAGGAACTCAATACAGAAGCCAAATATACAGAGAAGGTCCCTATAGTCACTACTCAGGAAATAGACCTTGCATTTAATCAGACAAAAGACAAAACGCAGGGGCCGGATCAAATCTGTAAAAACGAAATTCTTAACCTACCGAAAAATTTTCAATCAATTGTTCACAATATCATTTCTAAATCTAACCAAAAAAAATGAAATACCGAAAGATTGGAAAATTACAACGGTATACTCGGTCAATAAACCAGGCAAAAACAAACACCTGATCGAAAACTACCGTCCTATTGCAGTGACCAGTTTGATCGCAAAAATTGCTGAGAGAGTAATTTTAAATCGGCTCGAATGGTGGGCTATCAAAAATAAAGTATTCAATGGAAGTATTTACGGTTTTCGAAGAGGAATTGATGCTGTACAATGTCTTGATGACATATGTTTTTCTATTAAAAAACATAGACAGGAAAAGAAATTTGTGGTAGCCATAGCTTATGACAACGTGGACAGACGAATACTTATAAAGAAGCTCCTTGACCTCAAGTTCCCTATGTACTTATGCAAGTGGATACAAAACTTTTTATCCAATAGAAAAATCCAAATTAAATGGAAGGGTTATTGCATCAATCTGGCTGATAGCAACCTCGGAGTGCCACAGGGATGCATTATCTCCCCTTTTCTATTTAACATATACATGAATGACCTGAAAGAAAGTATAAAAGAAGAAAAGGAAATTTATATATATGCGGATGATATTACAGTAATAATCAGCGATAAAAATGAGGAAGAAACTTATAGGAAAATCCAGAACAACCTAGGGAAAGTGACAAAATGGACCAAAGAGAAGAACATGGAATTATCAACCGTCAAAACGAAAATTATAAATCTCTCCCCGAAAAGAAAAGAATTAACCCGTCAAATTACTACGAATAACAAACAAATAAAAGGGGAAAAAAGCATTTCTATTTTAGGCCTAACCATGAATAAGAAATGGGATTGGGAAGAGCATCAAAAGATTACGGAGACCAAAGTAATAATGTCGATAGGAACTTTGAAATGGTTAACTAGCAAAAACTGAGGTCTAAACACAGAGATATTAATAAAAATTATAAAACAAGTCATAAACGCACAAATCGACTACGCTGCGGAGATCAAGTTTGAAGAACCAAAATTCATCAGACTGAAATATGACAAGTTAGAAAATATCGCAATCAGAATTGCCACGGGCTTGCCGAAATGATCTCTCAATGATGTTATGAGAGCAGAATTCAACATGCCTGATTATGACAACCGTAAAACCCACAGAATCGAAAAAAATATGATAAAAATGGAAATATAAATAGAAAGGTAAGATATATAAATAGGAATATTGAAAGCTTAAAAGACATGAAAAAGAACACTTGGGCTACTAAAAATTGGAAAACACCAAAGATCTAATGAGAAAGGAAAACCTAATTCCAAATAGGAATTTGACAGACGTCGGTATCCCCCGTGGGAAAAATCCACCACAGAAATCAAAACAAAATATCTGAATTTCCAAAATGCACATCCAAAAGAAGTTCCCTTAATGTTCGAGGAATTTAAAAAAGAAAAGACAAGCAAACACATTGGATAGCTACGGATGGATCTAAAATGGAAAACGGAACGGGATTTGGAATTTGTACTGATGGAAATAGCCAGAGAAGTCTAAAAATCCCCAAATGCTGCTCTTCTTACAAAGCAGAAAGTTATGCAATTCATTACGCCGTAGAGTACATAGTGGATAATAGGGAAAATGTAATTATAACCGACATCAAATCTGCATTAGAAGCAATAAAAAATGAAAATAATAGAAAGTATATAATTATTAACAGTATAAGAAATAAAATCAGAAATGACAAGATCAAAACCCAATTTGTTTGGGTACCTGGACACGCGGGCATCTCTTTGAATGAGGTAGTGGATTAACTCGCTAAGAGAGCAGTTACACAAAAACATACTCCGATGCACGAAATAGTGACAGCTGACGACATCAAAACTTTAATCAAACGAAGGATAAAGGATAGCAACCAAAAGAAATGGGAAGAATCCAAATATAATGGGATATATCCATATATCAAAAACAAGAACGGCAAAATTAAAACTACCCAAAACAGAATACAAGAAGTGTTCTTGAACAGACTCAGAACCAAGTCGATATTAACAGGAAAATTCCTACGTAAATGGGACAAAAGTATAAGCTGGGAATGTACAAGGTGCAAGAAAATCAATGATATAGAACACGTAATGATGAACTGCAAACTTTATGGAGGAGAAAGAAAAAATGCTTTCAAAATCTTGAAAATCAGAAAAATAATTGTACGGAATCTTTTAACAGTCTTATGGACTACAACAAATATCCAAATCCCAATATGAACGTTGTTAGCAAGGTTTGCATAAAATGGTTTGTATACGAATACAAATGGGACAATTCGACAGAGTTGTCTGTTTCCAATTGAAGGAAGTAAAATCCTCCCATTGGGGAAAAAAGGGGTCATTGGAGGAATTAATCAAAAATTAAACTCCATATTGCTTCTCAACTTTGAGAAGAATAGAAAGACAGAATCAAAACCAAGAAGAAGAAGAAGAAGAATAACGAATGTATATAAGCTCTTCATTAATGCATTACATTTTCACTTAATTGCCGACTTACTTCGGAACGTGGTTCATCTGTTTTCCTAATTTGTACTCTTTCGTGTGGCTTTTGCTAACTGTGCGGTATGCCTTGCCCATGTGAAAGTGAGTTTGAGGTTTAGTACTTTGATGTATATTTAGTTTCTTGGTGAAATAATCCCAAATTTTTGTTGCTTTATAACCTACAACTTGGTCCTTTTTTGAAATCCTATTGTTAAGAATACAATCGTCCATTCCGAAAATGTTAATTATAAATTGTTGTACTTAAGCGGGAAAAGGCTGCTTTAAACAACGTGTTACCGCCCCATCTCCCTCAGCAAACTCTCTGAGAAAATTATTCAGACCAGGCTTTTTGATTTTATTGACCGCAATGATATATATACTCATCCCGGAACAGTTCGGTTTCCGTCCTGCACACTCTACCTCTCATCAACTTCTCCGTATTGTGGAATTTGTGGCTGAGGGATTCCATCAGAATAAAGCTGTTGGGGCACTTCTTCTGGACATTGAAAAGGTTTTCGATCGTACTTGGCATACTGGTTTAATTTACAAGCTCATTCGTATGAACATCCCTCCCCCCTCATTCAAATTATTTTTTCTTACCTCAGTAATCGCAACTTCCACGTCCGCATCCTTAATACCATCTCTGCACGTAAACCTGTTAAAGCCGGGGTCCCCCAGGGCACCATTCTGGCGCCCCTTCTCTTCAACTGTTGTTAATGACATACCCCGCTCCCCTCATACCACTCTCTGCTTGTATACAGACGATACTTGTGTTATTTCGGCTTACAAAAATCTTAATGTCCTCCACCATCACCTTCAAAGTCATATCCACACCTTAGAAAATTATTATACCAACTGGAAAATTAAAATCAACGCGCATAAGTCGCAGGCCATCTTCTCTGGGAAACGTCCCCCCCCCCCTCAGCTCTTGATCAATAGTCAAGCCGTTTGTTTTAGTCGCACTGCCAAGTATCTTGGCGTCCATCTGGACAGCCGACTTACTTGGCGTGAGCATCTAAATTATGTTATTAAAAAGGCCAGGAAAGTCACCGGATCCCTTCAACATCTTTTATATTCCAAAAATCTATTTCGGCAACAAAATCCTTCTGTATAAATCCATTGTTCAGCCTATTCTTCTCTACGCCTGTCCTATTTAGGGATTTGCGTGCAAATCCAGCATCGAAAAAATTCAGATTGAGCAAAACAAGATATTGAGCATCATCCGTAAAGCCCCCAGATTTTTACAAAATGATGTTATCAGAAAATACTTCCAATATCAAGAATGTAAAGTTTACCATTAAACACTCGAAGAAATTTTTCAAAATCTTCCGAGCGTTCATAACGAAGCTCTCTTTAATCTTCCTGACTACAATCCCAGATCGTAACGAAAGCGTCCCGGGGCTGTTCTTTTTGACCCCCCCCCCCCCCCTGGGCGTTATTATACATCCTTCCTTCCGCATCCCTGTTTTCTATTTTTTAGCCTGTTAATGTTTTTAAATTTTACTTTTTTTCGTGTCTCTAAAGGTACGTTGTAACTCTCCTGTTTCTCTGTTTATCAACAGAGGGCAGCTCTTCTTCGCCATGTTCAAATCCCTTTCCATCTCGGAAGGTTGCACTTGTTTTTGTATGCTGCATTTTTTTTTAACATACCCTTCTGCTCAAGTAATGTCATGAGTACACATATCATCTTCATACCGGAAGTTAAAGTCCTTGCGACTAGGGACTCCAGAATGATTGACATTGGCTGAGTTTAAACAACTTTTTATCGATTGGGTTACTTGTTTTGATTATAATATTTGCAATATAATTTACTATAAACAAAAAATTTCGTTTCAATTAGAGTTACTACTGTAATGAATATTGAAGTTAAAAGCGATGAAATTTTGCGATGTACAATCTGATCAAAGCAAATATTTTTCAAACTGTACATTTAACATTCAAAGATATTAATTTGTATTTGGTTAAAGGAAAAATCGAGGTTTAGTTTGTCTGGTATACTCTTTGGTGCCCAAAAAAAACTTTTGATCTGATTAAACTCGTTTTTATCCACCAGGCAAATAGTATTAACGTGTTATTGGTGAAAATTTTTACAGTTCGCGCGTCAGACGTTTTTTAGATCCTCCATTTAGTTGTAATAAACAACTTTCCACACTCAAAGTAGACTCATGCCGTTACGAGTTTGCTTATTTTTTACCAATAACTTAAATTCTCATATTTTTTGTAAATTAGATATTTCAATATTTAAAAATTTATTCCTTGAATTTCGGACCAGTTTCCCTGACCCTCGTGAGCGACGGCTAGCGAATTTTGGCTTTGGGTATTCTAGCAGTTTAAATTTTGCTATTTGTTCGTTCTTAGAAGTTATCAAGAGCACGTGCTATTCTTTTGGCCCGAGAAAGTATTGAAAATCACAATGCCGTTTTAAGAAAAAATAAAGAGTTCACACGCTAAACTTGCAGCAAAATAATTGTTTTTACATATTTACGATTTTACTTTGTACAGAATATGTATTTCTTTGTACTGACTATATATATTTTCCTACTTTGTTGTAGAACGTGTTTGAAATATTTACTTTCTCATGGTATAAAATATAGTTTCACCAATTTTCGACTTTGGTATTATGATGAATAAAATAGCCCTACCTCTGAAGGGTCCGATGTATGCACGTTAACAGCGTTTAGAAAATCTTAATTCATTCATCCGAGGATTTTGGATTCAGATACTAATTGGTGCGCGAAATCGATATAATGAAAATGCTTCATTATTTTAAATGGTAAATTCCTGAAGCATATTGAAAGAGGTTGGTTATTGAAAATTATTTTTCAATATTGCATAAAGATTCTTTTCATAGGTATTGTATGTACTACTGACATATGGTAAAAATAAGACTTTATGCTTCAGAGATTTGTACACGTTGTGCATCTCTGAATACGATCCACATTTCTTTGAAGAAAAAGCAGTCTACCTGTAGAGAATGTAGTCTTTTGCAAATTGCATAAATAGAATTTGCCACTGCTTTTCATTAAACATAAGAAACTTGTTGAATTTAAATAAAATTTGAAAGATTCATGCTTTCGAATATTTTTGAAACTTAATAAATATAAAGCTAACGTACATCTTTCTTGATATTATAAGATTTTCATATAAAAAAAATTTAATGTAAGCAGCACAGGACTTTGCTATACTCAAATTCATTTATAATTTTTATTCACTAAATTGAATTTATAGCACAAACTAACATGTTTAAAATTACGCTGAATTTGCAGTTTTCTTTAAATTTTATTCTCCTTGCAATACATGGTATTATATAGAGTATTGGAATTGTGTCAAAAATCACAACTCGAGTTTTTGGCTGATCTTCACGTTATAAAACCTAGAATACAAACTTTAGCGTGACGTGTCTGTGCAACGAATGTATACTCAGACTAATGTACAAAATTTCATAAAATGTTACAAGTCACTTGTATGTGAACCTGGTGCTGGTTAGATTTTGGTTAGATTCGGAATCAAAAACCCGATTTTTTGCGAAATCGCCCTCGAAAATATAATTTATCCACTCTAGCTAAATACTAATTGACCCAATTTCACAATTTGGTAGATGAGTCACTTGTAGGATACTCTGGGACTAACTAAATTTTGAACCTGCCTTTATTTATAAAATTGCCCGCAAAAATTGTAAAATCTAAAATGAGACTACGTATAAGCAAATGTATAAATTATTTATACTTAATTCTTGAAGAAATTAAGACCAAACCATTACTCTAGGACGAACAGCTGTCCAGACATTTTAGTTTTTGCACTTTTGTTTCGCAGTCTTTGAAAAGTTAACATATGAAAACTGAAATTGAATTAAAAGTGCAAATTCAGTGTAATACAAAATAATTATGGATTTTATATTGTCCAATTAAACTCAATTTAATGAATTATTGAAGAAATACAGAGAACGTAAATATAAGTCTGTATGCAAAGCCATGCTTCCCACACAAGATTTTCTTTCAATTTGCGACTGGACTTCGTATTATCACCACGTCGCCTTTAAAAATAATAAAACTAAAATATCTGGAGAACGGCTAGTACTTGAGTTATTTTCTTTAAAAACTGCTTATAAAGAAAGCATTTAATTGATGCATTTGAGAATTCGTAGTTTTTAAGATTTTGAAGATTTTGAATGGAATTTCCAAAAAGACTGGATTATTTCAGAATCGTAACAATTGTAATCGACACTAAGGTAAACTACAAGCGACTTGTCCAACAAAATTTGTAACAATTTTGCTATAGTAGATTGAATTTAGCTATAGTAGATTGGTTATTTAGCTATAGTAGATTGAATTACAGACGTTCTCGCAAAATATATTTTTGGGTTCTGGAATACTCTAAACGTATAGATCGGTCGAAAACTGGCGTTGCAATTTTCGACACGATTCCAATACTTTAATTTGCATTACCAGGTTATGTAGGGAAAGTGAAATATCGACAAATGAGTGTTTCATTAATTTTAAGCTGATTCAAATGGGTAATGTTAAGTTGGTTATTAATAGTTTTATCGCGATCAAATTTTTATTTCCCCTTGGAAGGCGTGATACCACTTAAAATAATCGCTAGGAATTCATGGAATATTTTGCCAATCTTAATTGTCTAACATATTTTGTAGTTCTTGATATAATTTTTTGATTTACAATATTTAAATAAGTTCAAATGAGAAAAATTACTTTCTGCAACAATTTTGCCTATGGCATATGTGGAGACTCGGAAATATCGCTTCTTCAGCGCATTAATCTTAATTTCGTTATACCCTTTATTTATCAATACGCAATATTTACCAAATATTGTCTACTGATTATCTATATAATATACACTGAACTGATTGGCTAAGGGGATAATTTATCAAAATTGTAAAGCACGCCCATTATAGCTAGAATTTTTGGTTTGGTTTTAACTGCATTTCATCGCCTCGGCTTCAGAGAACAAGAAAATTTCAAAAATTCGAACTTTGGGAGCGATGGCGCAAAGAAATAAAAAAATAAAAACCACTTTCCTTTATTATCGAACAGTTGTATTCTAACAGTAATCTTAATTTTGGTCTCGTCTTCAAAAGTCGGCGAAAAGATAAAATTTTCGAAAACTTTGATTTGCTGGTGAAGATGCAAAGGAATAAATATGGCTAGAGAATCAAGTTCATTTTCCCATTTCTAACTAGACGAAATCAAGATTGGCCAAAATCTTGACTCACTTTTACTCGAGGATTAGAATAGATAGAAGGATGAACATTTGCACACGTCCGCTAAATTGCACACAAATGTGCAGAATCACAATTTAAATTAAAACTAATTTTAATGAGAAAAAGCCCATATTTAAACCATGCAAGCTTACTAAGCTTCATATGTAAAAGTTGATTGTTATGAAATTAAAAATAAAAAACGGCCGTTCAAACGGCTGCTCAGGACGAGTCGGAAGGTCTGGGTTTTCTACAGCTTATCAAAGGACTGTCTGGTACTGCTTATCAAAGAGTATGCACTTGCATGCATTGTGATTTAAACATATCAAATAAGTTTTGCGTTATAAATAAGTATACTTAGATTTCAATGTTTTCTTTTATTTCAATTTGTTTAATTTGATATTCATTATGGAGACCTATATGCTACTTTGTAGATTCTGAAATATTAAAATTTTTATTTTCTCATAGTATAGAATATAAAGTATTGTATTTAAGGAAATTTTGAATTTTTATGTCAATGTGAAACACAATTTTAAAACCTCCTGAATAAGTTTCGTCTATTTTAGAACATCGGTCAGTTTCTTGTCTCAATGGTGGCTATACCACAAATATTGCTGGATTTTCACATAACTTTGTATCCGGCATTGTTAATGGAAAATTTCGAACTAGACTTGGATTTTTTTTTTAATTTAGAGAAGTATTTAGTAAAATTTTAAATTTATTAGAAATTTTTAACATGCAGCATCGGACAAAATATGACGCGATTGTTCATTAAAGGTTGTATTTATGGCTCTGTGATCCCGGAAATTTTAATCGTTGTAGTGAAAAGTGCCAGCGATACTTTGTGTTCCTGAAGTCATTAACCTCCCTGGGAGGGGCTAATTAATGATTTCACTTCAATGTTAATGATTTCAATGTTAATGACAACAATGTACCTCCCGATGAAATACATTGCTGAACTTGGTATTAATCTGATTTTTTTCAAGTATTTTAAAATGCAGGGTAAAATGCTATAATTGATCATTTGGAACGATAGATTTTCCAAATTTTTCCTTCAAAATTAAAAATCTCAAACTACATAGAATTGGAGTCTGGGATGAAAGTAGAATTGATCTACACTAAGGTTAAATTTGCTTCTAAATTCAAGATCACGTGTTAAAATTGTTAATATGAAATATTTCAGTTCGCATACTTCATATGCTCCAGTGTATTTATAACTTTTTCTTTGCTAGTTACCCCTTTTCAAAATGATCTAGGGCTTTTACTCGAGCCGAAATCACTATTTAGGTTTCATTTGATACGTCTCTGCTTCTAAATAGAACATTCAAATTATGGGTGACGGTACATTTTTTTAAGAACTTTCACCACTTTGCTTCTCAAATGTGTACACTCATTTTTATTTGAAACTGTTTCTGATATATTCGGCATTTTTAAATGTATTAACATCAAATTGTGGGACTTAGCCATTTCACCCGAGCTTCGTGCGTTTTCTATGGCTAAGTTATAATTCAATGGCATTTGTAATGTAGGAATAATGCACTCATCGACACACTGAATAAAATATATACAATTGTTTGACTTTAATGCACGTTATAAAATAAAATGGAATTTTGGTGCGTGCATTAACGGCAAACAATTGTATATTTTACTAATAGAAATCTTCAGTGTGCCGATGGGGAGCTGAAATTAAAAATTCTAGATATGAAGAAAATGTTGCTGCCTCCTTCGTTTGATAGTTTCGCGTTTCTCAAGTTTGTCATGTAACTCAAAATCTATAGCATATGAAATGTGATACATTTGTAGAGAAATATTAGCTAAATACACTGATATACACAGTTTAACTGCAACACGGTATCTGCATATGTTGCAGGTTTCGTCATTCCAGAACTCCATCGAGGATGCCGCCAATCATCAATGTTCCAGCAACATGGGGCACCCCTAAACATTGTGCGTGACGTTTATCAGTTACTAAGCCATTTTCCAGTAGATGGTGTTAGCAGCTGTACATTTCCTCCGCGATGGCCTCCGCGTTCCCCAGACCGTACACCTGCGACTTTTTGCTTTGGGGTTACCCGAAACAAAGTACATTAAAGAAACCTTGGAAACATGGCGGATTTGAAGATCCAGATCACAGTGCATGCACTCACCATCTGTACTAATCATTTATATGCTGCTGTGCATCTTCGAGGTATACTCTTTGCTGTGGATCATGCTGTGACACTGTATTGGCTGTTGGGCCTGCAGCACTGTGGACATATTTAACCCCCGCCTGTGAGACAATTTTGAGACAGGTTCTAAAAACATTTGTTTGCTCATGTCAGGAGCGCGTTTCATTAGTGATGTTCGCCACATCTGTGATAGTTTGTACGTGTATGGCGTATATTAATAAATTCACATGCTACTACTTCGTATGTTAATTGGTAGTGCCCTGTTTTATATCATCTGCAAATCACCAGAGCCACATTTTTTCTCTGCCCTTTTTAGAACTACTCCTTATTGCATTGATCATTTTTCCATAGTGTGAAATGTATGCCCTGCAAATTTGGAGACGTTACGTCCACGACTTGCCTCTCCAGAGCATTCCAAACAAAGATCCCTTAATTTGAATCCCCTTGTAGGTTCACATATGGCGAGGAGGAAAAATGCCAAACGTGTAATTGAATTTCAAAAACATTGTGCCGGGGATATTATACAAAATTTTTTCACTGTGGAAGAAGTAAAATAATTGTGTTAGATGAGAAAAGTCCTGCACATCCCACATATTTTTTTAAACAGTTATCTATAACTTAACTTTGTAGCTGTGCCTTTTGAGTTTGTAAAATAAATTTGTATAGTTTCTCGAAAAATGGGTAAAACGAATGAGGTTTAAATTATCATTGAACTTTATATTAAATGTAAATTAAAGATTTAAATCTGTTATACAAAATGTTGTATATCGCTTGTTTTACTTAACTTTTCTCATTACTAAGCCACTGTAACAAACGGTAATAAATTACCCTTGGATGCAAAGCCGATATTACTTCGAATTGGCACAAAAGCACAGCCCATTTTAAACAGATATATCAAGTTTGGGTAATGCACGAATTAGACCTTAAATATGATACGTGTAATGAAAGTAGCAAAATAAGTTAGTCTGTAAAAGCATATGTTCCAAACCAATGGAATATTAAACCGCAGGGAAGGTTCTATAGGGAGATACTTAGAATGCATCTTGCATACTCTTGACTTCCTTATTGGTCCATGATTTAAAGAAGAGTTGTGATTACAAGTTTTCTTTTGAGATGCGTTACAATTAAGTTTTCCGCACTTGTTCGGCATATAAAGTACCAATATGTTTAATAATTAAGCTATAAATCTATAGTTCTATTGTGGTATCCTAATTGAAAAAATAGATATGTTTGTCAAAAAAGAAAGTGTTCAAAAAACAAATATTTAACAAATGAAGGGCTATTTTAAACTGAGCATACAAAATATCTCCCAACGAAACTTGCCTATTATAAACTAACATTTTTATCCAATAGTCCTCTCGATATTAGTGTTATAATTTAACCTTCAATAATTGGTGACAAAAGTATTGGTTGAATGAAATGGGTAAAATGTGTTAAGTGTAGGGAATATATTTGATTATATACGTATGCTGGCGTTCTCGTAACAAAACAAATGGTTTTAAATCTGTAATGAGTGACTGTGGAAATGAAATGCCACGAAAGTTCTTGCTTTGCATTTCCTCATCCAGAAAGAAGTTCCTTATTTGAACTAGTTTGATTCAGTCGCGCCGCATAAAGACTGCGGTAGCCTTTCGTAATCTTTACTTTTACAGACATTAAGCTACAATCAGTTTAGACAACATGCAAATAAACTAGAGTGTCGCAACAAAATTGGAAATATTTGATTTTGAAAACTTATACAAATTAAATTTTAAATATCAAAATGTGTTTAAATTAACACGTGGATTTAAAATTGTATGCAGTAAAATTGTCTTCAATTTAAAGGTCCAGTGTGCAGATGTACTTGTCGAGGACGCTGTATCTGCCCAGACCCGGATCCAGATTGTCCAATGTGTCAGATTCTGCGAAGTGAAGGTATAGAAAGCCTGCATGAGCAGCAGTCCAATGATGATGAAAGTCCCGAAGAAGCCGATCAATGCCTACCGGAAGTTTACGTATCGGAAGAGAGCGGTCAAGGTCACGTATCGGAAGAGAGCGGTCAAGGTCACGTATCGGAAGAGAGCGGTCAAGGTCACGTATCTGAAGAGAGCGGTCAAGGTCACGTATCGGAAGAGAGCGACGTATCGGAAGAAAGCAGTCAAGGTCACGTATCGGAAGAGAGCGGTCAAGGCCACGTATCGGAAGAAAGCGGCCAAGGCCCGGGTGAAGTTGGTCAAGGCCCGGGTGAGATCGGTCAAGGTCAAAGACCGGATGAGGTTGGTCAAGGGCCGGATGAGATTGGTCGTTAGATCAGAACTATGTTTCTTAAAACACTAATTGCATAGTATTTCTGTTAAAAGTAGTACAAAATTTTTTTTTTCTGCAAAGATTTGATGTTATAATGAAATACTTAATTTTATTCCTTTATATACACAATTATTAAAATTTTTATATAAAGTCATGCTAAGATTTTTATTTCATAAAGATTTATTTTATATAGTAATAAATGAAATTTCAATATTTTTACTTTCCTTATATATAGTATAATCTATAAGGAAAGTATTAATGGGCTCTAAAATTTGAATTTGCTTTTGACGGGAGAGTACTCTGCTCTGAACACGAATCAAACGTTTTTGAGTTGAGTGAGAGTCTGGAGACTGAATCTCATGAAACAATGGGAGCGATTTGAACGAAATTTGGGAAAAAATTTACAATCCGTAAATGCTAAACCTATTGTTCTGAAACTCAATCGAATGTTCAGAACCCCTCTAAATTTTCGAAAAAAAATTTGAAAAATTATCACAATTCAAACTTTTAATAAAGTTAAGCAAAGAGTCATTTAATTTTTCATTACGAAACGATTGACAGACTTTTGAATGCTAGTATGAAGTTTTTGAGGTATTGCATTTTTCAAATTTATCAAAAGCGCATAAAATAAAAAAATTAACTTTAGTGAATTATGTTGACTTTTCATGTGAACATCATGAGATACATCTGGTGACATCATTCTCGTGGATCTAGCTCATTCCATTCATGAGAAAAGTTACTTTGAGTAATACTGTTGTATTTGGACGCATAGTCATTTATCTGCTATAAGAAAATATTTCGCCATATATAACGCTTGGTGAGATCGTTGCGAAATCTCGCAAACTTAGGGTCATTTTTATCATGTTGCCAAATCAATGAAAAGGGTAAATTAAACGACGAAAATTTAATGTTAGAAAGAAAATATGAATGTACTACACGCGTTTGCAAAAAAAACTGAGCACCCCTAAAAATCCGATCATCTCAAAATTTCGCATAAAATTCCTTTATACAAAGTATGTAAATGATTAAATTTGTAAGGCCAATGAGTGTTAACTTGGGTCATCGAGCGCGTGTCTATTGCACAAATAGCATCTTATAAAACGGGTTAAAAATGTGGACTGTTTATCTTTGCTAGTTATCAGCGTTGCGGTTCCGTATAGGCACAATCAATGTCGTTACGACGTTGCCGAAGACCTTATAAACAATTGGATGAGTTCGAACCTGGTCGTATAGTCGGGATGAGTGAATCTTGCCGAGCAGAGCAATAAGCCGCGACCTGCACCAAACGGACACTGCTGTGCAAAGGTTCCGACAGCAAGGATTGCTGCAAGGAACTCATCGGCGGAAAAAGTCTCTGGAAGGCTAAGGTGTACGAATGCGAGGAAAGATCGGATTATGCGACAGGCCCGAACTGACCCAACGGCATTGTTCGCCATACGACGTGCTACAGCCTCTTCCATACCACCAGTGGTACCTTCTACTATTTGGCTGAGGTAGGGTTATACTCTCGGCTGCCTTTAAGACGTCTGAGCATAACCCCACAACATCGACAGTCGTTTGGAGTGAAGATTTTGTGGTCACTAACTTTATTATTTAATTGCTTCCATAAATTATATGTAATAAACAAAGATTGTATATTTAAGTCATATATAACTTGTCTTCAGGGTGTATTAATCTAGTAAATTTTATATATACCACAAATTATAATTACATCTAAACTCTAACTTATGCCTTATAAGCCCTGAGCTTGGGAAATCCCTTAACACAATATAATTTAATGCATAGATATTCGTATACATTAGTAACAATCTAATTTTAAAAAGCACAATACCTATAAGACTGATGTAGGGCTTACTTTGGCCGTAAGTTTCCAAAGTTCATATGTATAAGATGCCAGGGATAGGCGATGGATGAAAGGCATAAGGGTTTCAGGAGGATTGGGAGTCCAGGAGATCGCTTGTACATAGATCCGCTATGAGGATCTACTGTCCAAATGTCGATTGGCTTACTGGGGTTCACCGTCAGGAACACGTACTAGACGGCCGATGCCAGTTGATTCACCACTGGTTCGATGTCCGAAGGACGTACTCGGCTGATGGGGCAATGGTTCAAGGTGTAGGCACCAGTATTCGGAACACGTCAGCATTTAGCGTGCCACTCATTTTCTTTTAAGAAATTGCATAACAAGTTATTGTTAATTTACTGCAATTGGCTATTTCAATTTTTTGTTTTAAAAATATTTAAAACATGAGAATTTTCTCAACGTTCAATTACGTTTAAACAGATATCCTTCCCGAGTTCTCAGATTGAAATAATATTTAATAATTTAATTAAAATCACTTTTATTATTCTTGAAATATCCGTCTATAAATTCACGGTCACACATACCAGACATACCCCTTGGATGCATACAGAGAAACTATGTCAAAAATGTTCGATTAGAATTCAAAAATGCTGAAAACATGTAAATCAGCCCTCCTAAAACTCGTAATCATATTTTCGATACTATCGCAATACAATCTATATAGATTTATGTAATATATGCAGGGAAAGTAATAAAGCGATCTTTAAAAGATTAAAAATTATATTCCCAAAATTTCCCTCTCAAATTGCAGGTTTAAAGAAATTCGCCTAAACATGTAATTTATGATGCGTAAACCATTTTTATGCAAGTTGCCGGATATTTTGATCCCTTCATTATACTCTGAACTGAATAGATAACTACATTATCAAACCACCTGTGAAAAACAATTTCTTTTAATGAAACTGTAGAAAGGAAAATTAACATTCAGTCAAGGAGTTTTATTTGAAGTAAATATAATTTTTTTTTGCGGCAATTGTTTCTTACTGAGCGATAAATTCAAAATAAAGCATTCACATTTCTTAAGACTGCTCGTTCATACATGATCGTTTTGCATAATCTGTATTCAAAACTGTCGACCAATTAGTAATGTTATAGCCAAAGTACTCGGAACAGGACGATGGCGAATTTGGACGTCGGCGAGATCCACTCGTATTTCCAGAAAGAACGAGTGGCGTAGCTTTTAGTGACCAACGTCGATCTTATCCGCGGGTTTCTCGTTCCAGGACATGGCTGACGTCATTTAGTTCTCGCTCTACGTATACAACGGCATAGTAATTACAAACGCACGCATTTTGTTCTCTGGCTCTCACGAATGACTGAATTTGTTATGTGCGACTATCATCTTATTCTATAGAGAAGTCACTGGATTCTGTGTGCACAGCACAATTTAAAATATCTGCGCAAACTGTTTACGCCTGGATATTAACACTACAAAATTAACTATTAACTGTAATAATGTGCGTGTTTTGGAAACTCCTTTCGAAGTTTACTCTGGCCTGTGACATGACGAATCTTAATTCCCATTTCGCCCAGCTGACAAACTTTTCATTGGTTGTCAGGTTAAGTGTCCAACCTTGTATTAAAGAACCTACACACACACACACACACAAAAAGGATTAAATTGCATATATTTGATTTTAGAAAGTTATATAATTATTTAAAAGTAAAATGAGACTATGTAATGGAAAATGCTTTCATCTATTACATGCATGACATTTTAAGGCGTGACTAAAATTTGCATAATGATATATTGATGAACGGAGATATAGTAGAAGCTGCTTATTAATGTACTATATTTACACTTTTTTGATTGTCTACTTAGCGATTTGATTTGTCGTTTGGGAAAGTAGCGTGATCGGAGAAAGCCGGTGGTTTGATGTTCGTGCTCAGAAAAAAAAAATGTGAGACTCAAGTATTCTTTATTGAGGAATATTTTCCCCTTTAAGTTTTATTTTTTATATTATATCTTTTCGTGTCGACTGAAATTGCCAAAAGCAAGGCAAGTTTTATTTTTTCATGGCAACAGGTGTCTCCTTTCACCTTCCCAAATAGAGAGGCTTCTCTAGTTATTGACGAAACATTTAAACTTTATCGAGGACAGTACCACAAAACCTCTCGACAACAGACACAGACTTCACACTAAAAATAGTGTTCTAGAGGTGCCGAAACTTGTAGATCCGTCGAAAATTCGAGTTGCAATTTTCGGCATGATTCCAAAACTTTCCCCTATGCATTACCATGTATTGCAGGGAAAGTAAAATTTCTAAAAATATTACTCTCCTTTTCGGAACAAATATAATAAAATCGTGATTCAATTTTAAAGAGACAATAGACTCGTTAATCTTGTATATAAATAGACGTAAAATTCACCATTATGTACAAATTCCTATAGTATTCTAAATTGCATTGTTATTCAAAGCATTCTATTAAAATTTCTTCTAAAAATAAGTATATGGGTCTGTTTTCGATATGCAAAACTATCTTAACAAGCGGATTTAAAGAATAAAGCATCCTGGTCCCGTTTGAAAACAAATTTACAAAACAGTTTATAATTCCTACAAAAACTATCAAGGTAATTGAATTCCGCAAAATATTGAATTTTAATCAATTAAGCGTCATTTTCATTAATCCAACGTCAATTTAGCGATACTTCCGTCAATTTGGCGATATTTCAATCCATTTGGCGGCATTTTAAAAGTCGCCAAATTTTTCTCCAAGTGGCATTGTCGGACTAACAAATAAACGTTACCGGAACATCATTACAGAAATATCATTATCGCTTAAAAAAACGCAAATAATTTCATAGATTTAGCGTCATTTTTATCAATTTGGCTCAAATTTAGTACCGTTTCAGAAAAAGTCGCCAAGTTGGAGGTATGGCGCCAAATTCATAGATCCGGAGAATAAAATATCCTAAATCTGTTTGTATATTCTAAAATGAAAAAGTTAATAAGGTATTAGAAGATATACCCGAACTGCCAACAATTGGCTAAACTCAATACGTGAGTTCATTGGCTAAACTCAATATATGTTAATTGGCTAAACACAATTTATGACCATGAAGATTCTTGCCAAAATAAACCAGATGATGTTAGAAATTAAAAAATCTGTGGGCAGCACATAACTTTCCTTGCAAACTCAAATTCATAGACATTTAGTGGAATCGGTGCCAAGACACTTGAAGGCAATAATAAATGCTAAAGATCATGCAACAAAATATTGTAAATTCATTTAATAGGTTAGAAATTAATAGAAAGTATTCCTTACTTTTAATTTTTAGAAGCAAAATGATGCAACTGCTTATTTAAAATATTTTTTTTTAAAGTTGTTATTTTCAAATTTCAGTATAACTGTTACAGAGTAAGTTCTGTATTAGGAATGTAAAATAAAAAGAAATTGCACTTTATTAGAATTTATTATTTGCTTGGAAAATGAATTCATATCGGAAAAAGTTGCTGTATTCTCATCTTTAGAGCCATTGTATATCTAAACTATTCATCCCGGTACGTAGGAATAGATATTCATATTTTGCCCGCATCGAATTTGTTATTCTGTGTTAAGTTCTGTAGTGACAAGAACTACAAAAATATCATAATTACGAATTGATGTTTAACATTGAAATTATACGGAATAGCTGACCCGAGAATAATCATGTCTCGCGTGTCAGCGCTTAATTTATTACTTTCATTTTATAGAAAAATGCACAATTCCCAACTGTAGGAATTAAATGTTAGGCTGAAACTATTAAAAGCAAGGTAGATATTAAACCTGTCATATGACGGGCTCATAATGTTATGCTTAGTATTCAACCCCCTTAGAACAGAACGCTGACGAATTTGGACATCAGAGAGATCCTATCTCCAATCGTATTTCCCAAAATGAAGAGTTACATAACTTCTAGTGACCAACGCCGATCTGATAGGTTAACCATTCTAAACATAGAAACAGATAAATTGCATGAAATTGATATTCGAAAGTTATTTCGTAATTTAGGAGTAAGATTAAAATGAGACTGTTTAATAAAAAATGATTTTATTATCTAGAACAAGTATGGAATTTTAGGACATGACTGAAAATGTTTATATTGAGATATCGATAAACAGGTATAGAAGCTACTCATTAATGTATTATCGTGAGCAGTTTGCGGGGTAATCCTTTCAAAATTGATGTAGATACGCGTACAGAATTCATAGAAGTACAAAGAAAATTAATGACAAAATCTCTTTCAGGACTTTTTCCTCAATGAGGAAAAACCGTTAAAAGTTGTGATCAGAGGGCTTCCGGTTCCCACTAATGTAGATTTAATCAAAGAAAGGCTTGAAGTTGGAGGATTTCAAATTAAAAGTGTTATCCAGCTTTACAAGGGTCCTAAAACCAACAGAATTATGATGCCGCTCTTCTATGTCCAGTTGGACAAAAATCCTACTAACCTGAAAATCTACCAAGTAATTAAGCTGCTAGGTGTGGAAATCAAAGTAGAGAGATGCAGAGGGCGCAAAGGCGCCAGCACCCAGTGCTTTTCATGTCAGAAATGGCATCATGCAGCAAACTCATGTCATCTGCCGCCCAAATGCGTGAAGTGTGCGGGCGATCATCGTTCTTTTGAATGCCCGAAAAGGCCAGAGGTTAAGTGCACGTGTGCAAATTGTGGTGGAGAACACCCTACATGTTATCGCGGGTGCCCAAAATTCCCGAAACCTAGGACTGCTCAACCCCGTACCTTTACCAGCAAATTCGCTGATAGTACAAAATCTTGTACTCAATTTGTAATCAGTGTTTAAAATGTAATGTTTCTTCTGCTTTTCAGCACAATTATCAGGACTTCCCCAAGCTTCCTACTAAAACTGTCCCCAAAAACCAAGTTGTAAATTGTAATGCAAACAAGCCCCCTCTTGAGGGGAATGATCCTACTAGAGATGACTGGCTAAAGGTCATCGACCTGATTGTCCGCTTCGAAAGAAACGGCTATCAGAGATTTCCTTCAGCGAGCCCTCAATACTGCCCTCCCCAAATTAAGGGAATCCTCCAGAATTATTGATAGAATAGCTATTCTTTGACAGTATTTGTGACCTGTCCAAATCTCCCTAAGTCTTGGTCTTTAGTTGTTATGTTTGGGTTTTTTCGGGACCTGCTTTGCAGGTCTTGTTTTTCTCCCGTAGTCTAGAATCTTGCGGAGTTTTTGATTGGCTCGGTCAGAATCCCTTTGATCTGCCGGCGCTCTCCGCTGTCCCGCCTCCTCCTGCTTAACTTGAACGTTTATCATTGGCTCAAGGCAGAGTTTCAAGGAACTCGCCCCTTACTTCGAAATGTTCCTTTATTTCTTGGAGGTATTTCTCCATTTTCTAAATCAGCGACATGTAGACCGTATTGGGACTTGTCTCAATCCTGCCTTACATGCACCGCTATGATCCTACTGGATCCCTATTTTATTTTAAAAGCCCTTATCTGATTTCTTAACCAATTTTACTTATGACCGGAGGTGAAAGCAAGCATAATTTCGCTTTGCTAGGTACTCCAATAACAGTGATTCTTTGAGTCCCTGAGTCATTAATGTATTACATTTGCAATTTCCGATCGGCTATTTGGATTTAGCCAATGATTAAACTTCATTTGCTTCTCAACTACAAGAGAAGAAAAGAAAGAATGAAAAGAAGATTGTCTATTTATCAACTTAGTTCGGAATTCGTTTAGTTGTTTTCCTACTTTGAACTTGTTCGTTTGACTGTTGCTAACTGCGCGGTATGCCTTGCCCTTGTGGAAGTAAGTATGAGATTTTAATACTTATAGGTACAATTGATTTCTTGTAGAAATAATTCCGATTATATGTTTCTTTTAAAAACCACAACTTTGCTTACTTATAAACAGTTTAGTAATTGATCACGATTTGTAATCAGTGTTTAAAATGTAATGTTTTACGAAAGTAATGTAAATTGTTAATATCTTAGGCGAAGAAAATTGCATTTGAGCAACTTATTTTAATTTATTGGTGTAATTATTGTCCTTTATAGGTGCACATCTGTTAACCTATAAAACAAAAAATGAGCTTTACTAAACAATTATTACTTTAATGTAGAATGCCGTTAAAAAATCTAAAAAATCTTGCACTATATAATCCGATGGGTTATCAGTCCAAATATCCTTCCAAATGTGTGGATAACATTTTTAATAAATATTAATTTGTATTTGTTTACAGAAAGGATCCGATAGTATTTTTTGTCTTTCATATTTTTGGAGCCCCAAACAATTTTCTTCGCTTTAACATGTATGTTTGCCCACCAATCCAATAGTGTTGAAGACCCAGACCATCTGACTCATCCGAAGACTTCAGCAACAATTTGGACGGTCAGGACAGCAATCTAATAGTGTAAAAGTAAAATTTTATTGATAAAAGCTTGAATAGGTCGTGGGAGTCGTTAGATCAGCTATTCAGTACAGTTTTAAACAAGAAATATTAATCTGCATAAAGCATTGCTTATGAAACTCTTTCCAAATGAAATGTAATTTTATTTAAATATCTCTAAAATAAGATACATTCAGTGGCAATATTTTAAAAACTATCGCAATATTGCAGTAATTTATTATATTTGGAAACTTAAAACTTCGTCAAAAACTGCAACGACAAAAATGGATGCCATAATTTATTTTGAAATGAGTCACATGAATCTCTTCCTATAATATGGGTGTAATTATTTCAATTTTCTTTTAAATATTACTTAATATATTTTGATGAAATTTTTCACATACTTTACATGATAATTTGAATATTTCTTAAAATTTTCGAAGCAATTTGTGAATTTTACCTTTGCTTAAAAAGTGTTAGAAAAATTATGTCCCATAGGGTACAATGTATTTAATTTTTTCAACCCGGATTTAATCCAAAACTAATTGGGTGGTATTAATTTTAATTTCCCTATGTCCCACAGATCGTCTCAACAACATACTAAAATTTCATTTTGATGGTTATTTTTACAGCAGTTATCGCGCAAACAAAGACTGATTGAACAGTATCTTAAACGCTTTACAACTAAGTTGGAAAGTGTTAAAAATGCCAGAATCCAACCGTTTAACTTAAGGTAAGATAGTTTGCTGTTACGTAATATTTTCGTTAGTTTTCATATTTATATAGCAGCTTCTTCCAATTCTTACTGGAGCTTAAACACCCACCCAGTACCGTTTATACACCCATCGCAAATTTTCTTTCCATATTTCCTAAAAATGTTCTCATTGAAATAAACGATTCCACACGAATTCGACTGATTCTGTCGATTTACAACTGGCTCGACACTTCTGCTCTCTGGTAGCGAGTTCCGAAACTACGGATATGTTCCTCTGCATTGTTATAGGTTTGGTCCGCGTTAAGTCAAATATGGCATTAATTCAAACTCTCTATTTGAGATATATTATAGCTGGCATGTGATATGTGATTTTACACCATTTTTAGCAATTTATTCAAATATAGTTAAGACATAATGTAAGCATATATATTCGTTTATGAATATGGATAGGATAACGCTAAATTTAAATAAACCATTTACATATATTAATAGATTTGTGGGAACTATATACTATATTTTGCTCTGAAATTTTACTTTCTCCTGCTGTACAACGCAGGGTTCGGCAGCCTTTATATTTAATGGCGCCCTTTCACTCTTGAATACAAAGAATAGGTCACATTCGCAAAATTGTCGAGTGATTTATTTTTCGCAATTGGCAATATATAAATTATTTTAACTCTCGTTATAATTTATTGCCTTCTTACGAATAATGGTCAATGGTTGGTCGGTAATTTGTCTTGGGCTATTTCCTACAGAGAAATAATCTAATATTGCTCAGATATTTCGGGGGAAATGCCCTCTGAATTAGAAAAAATGCTAACGCTCCAACATTGTTTTCTAAATTCTTTATTGATATTTTAATATTTTCCATTTGTTGAATTTTCGGTAAATTTTCCCGTGTAATTGCCATTTTGTACAACAGTTGAATGCGTATTGTAGGTGAAGTATTGATGTGGTGAAAAATTGGAACTCCCGTGTTTTCAGCGAGTTGTGAATCTGTATACAATTCAACAAATTTCTTTAAAAAATATAGCTGCGTTTGAACATATTGAGTAACTTCTTTTGCATATCTCGTAAATTAAATCTAATACGGCTTTACAATCATTGAACACAAGAGGTTTCTTGAATTTAAATCAAATTTGACTTAAGAGTCCCTCTGTTTTCGAATATTCTTAAACCTAAGAAATATAAATGTTTTCAAAACATTAACCCAATGTATATGAAATTTAATGACGTCTATTGAAATTTATAGAACTAATGCGTATTTCTTGATATTGCACAATTTTGATCTGGATTTATACAAAAATCGTTATGCTGATAAACGAGTGAATGTATTAAATTAATTTAAATAAAAACGAAGACCGTTGATATGATTATGAGGTTTTAAGAGACATTACAAATCTGTATCCCTCAAAGCGCGCGAGATTTTCATGAAATTTTAAGTGCATTTTAATTAACGAGCTAACATACTTACCAGATCTAGTCATAAAATGTTTGTTGGTGATTTACAACGAAATGCGTTAGCCTATTAAAGTATCTGCAGAATTTTGATATTGGCCTGAAATCCCCGGAAGAAATTTGAAAATCATAGCTACAAATTTATGAAATTTCATTGAACTAATAGTATATAATAGAGGATAATAGTATCTATAATAATATTATCGATCCTCTAGTATATCCAAAAAGGAGCTACTGGAGGATATAACGAATCAAAATTAGATTTCATTATATCATCGATTTATAAACTACGTAATCTTTGTCATTGTATCCAAATACTATTTTTACCCATTAACTATCTGCATACTGAGCTAATTATTTGAGTTAATTGGGTGGAAGATTTGTAAACTATAAAAAAATTCCCACTATAGCTAGAATCTTGGTTTTGGTGTCTATCGCGGCGATTTGCCTCTGTCCGTCTAAGTTCAGAGATTTATTTGATCCGCCTCTGTTTGGAATCTAAAAATCGAATATTTCAAAATTTCGAATAAAGGGTTAATGTGCAAAAGAAATGTAATAAAAAACAGTTTTAATTATTAGCCAGTTACTCTGGTTAGAATTTTGATTTTGGTCTCATTCAATTTTCCTCTGCTTCCAGACTGAAAACATCGAACGAAAGTTTCGAAAATTTGAATTAGGAATGACCATACAAAGGGATTAACTTGCACCATGTCTTGCAAATATACACTTCGATTTTTAAGCTTTAATTTGAAACAATTTCTTATATTCTTAAGTGTGTCTGTATAGCATTTAGTGACCATTAGATATCAGTAGCGTAGAGTGATATTTTTGACTGGGGAGGTTGAGTGATTGGCGTTTTCACTTTGAAAAGGTTTTCGTATTATGAGTAAAATTTATATTAGAAGCTGCACTTTCAATAAGTTTTATTTCCTTGGTGAATAAAATAAAATAATTTTACTTAAAAATGCGAATAGTGAATAAAATGCACGATATTTTAAAATATTACCGATGTAAGATAGATACATAAAAAAATATATAACCTTTTAAATGTTTTCCTATTTCTAAATTAGTTGAACTTTTTCAACCATTTCATTAAATATAAAGTCATGTCCGCTCATGGGGGAGGACACACCCCTCTTTGATTATTAAAGATAATAAAGGTGATTAAGTTCGTCGATATTGCACAATTTATTCACCTCCCCCCCTCGGAAAATGTTCAATGGCTCCCATCTATAAAAGAGTGCACTGAAAATTGGTGAGAAATCTGGAATATAAGCTTAGTTGAAAATCACTATAGCCAAGAATATCCTTTAACAATATTGTATATTATTTACAAATTCTGTACTATGAAAACTTCGAAATATCTTATTACAATATGCTAAGAATCCGCTACAAAATTATCAACCACTTTTATCTGAGATTTTTGTGTAACATGGGATTTTTGAAGGGGAATCAGATTTATTCTTTCTAAAACCGCCAAATACGCAAACTAATGTTTCCCCATATTTATGTCAGTATAAAGAGCTAGGTCTACTTTACAAACTACTTTAGTTTAATATTGTCATTAATGGTGTATTTCTAAATATTTATATTATTTAAAGTAGGTAAATACTAGTTTATTTGTCAAAAATGGTTCAAATTATTTAATATTACAAATGATAATTTTTTGCGAATATTAATAGAATCACATTTGACCCCAAATAGCGGATCTATTAGCATTGCCCGAGAAATGTGCTTTCATTCAATTATTTACTGAAAATGGGGGAAGCATTAGCCACGCCTTTCTGAAGGCTAGCTTGCATGCTGGTTAATCAGCTAGGGAGGAGTTTTTAACAGTTGGGCTGGTTAACTACCATAATTCTCTTTATAGACCGCGAAGGCTGGTTGATTTCAGCTTCTAAAATATCAAAATATGCTTGTTAATGGGAAAAATACTTGTGTCACTTTAAGTAAATAGAATGAAAAAATAATTCTAAATCGTAGATATAAATATATTCGAAAGTTATTTAAAAAATTATAATAAATAGAAGTATGTTTAAATAATTCTTTAAACTATATTTTAAGCAAGGGAAGCTCGGCTTTTTAGCCTCAATGGACGCTACGCCACTGCTAGACATAGAGAACTCGAGAATCACATGTTACATGACTAGTTAAGCAGAATCTGAGTATTTGGAAGGCACGCCCTTGCATTCATCGGAACATTCTGATTATGCTCTTAAAAGAGATAAATATCTGTTTGAAATAAATACTTATGAAATTTTTACTGGAATGCAACTCAACCTCGACTTTCTCGTACCCGAATCCATTTTGAAGCTATAGCATGTGATATTTTGCTTCGCTTTTTAGCAAATTTTGCAAAAAAATATATGAATAATCTGTATTGCGGATCTACATGATCACAATTATAGCATGTTACACTTCATTTTAAAAAGCTTGGAAGAAATCTTTAGATTAATACAAAGTTTGACAATGATTCCCCCCGGTAACCAGGGGATCCCTCCCAGAGATGGGATAATGGCGTCACAAACACTATATTGCGGCTATTTTACACTGTGATTAAAACTGCTAAGTTTCGTGACCTTTGAGACTTAAATAGCCTTTTTCATGCATAATTATGTCAAATTTTGTATGTGATCATGTTAAGAAAGTATAAAAATTGAAATAAATTTCGAATTTTTTCTCTAAAATTCTATCTAGTTCTATATTTTTCGATAACAAAGCTGGATATAAAGTTTCGCTAAAATCCATTTAATATTTGGGGCAGCAATCGAGTTTAGAAAAAATCTACCACCGACCAACATACGGTCATCAACCTAAAAATAGTCAACGTGTTCAGGTCCTAAAACATATTGGCATCAAAATCTCGAAATCTGAAATTTTCTTAAACAATACTTTTCTGTACTATATTCTCAACATGAGAAAGTAAAAATGAAATTAAAATAGGAAAATGGAAATTGAAACATTCATTTGTTTAAAAACAATATATTTTTAAAAGTATAAAATACTTGAGTACAGTTTGTTATTTGATTTTGGGGAGCAAAGTATACTTACTGATATTTGTTACAAAAAAATAACAGACATACAATTGTTACTTGGGCACAACACGACTGTTCACTGGCATAGTGTAAAAGCAGTGCATTTTCGCCTAAAGTCCGGTAGGAAAGGAGATATCCTTATTCCGTACTTCAACCTTAGTTAATCGCATATCCTGTTAAGAAGAAATAGGTTTTAACTTTTAAAAATAGATTTGTCAAATTTAATTAAAATATATATAGTGCACTTTTAGGGTTAATTTAAAGCAAACCATATCACAATCGAATGTAAATCAAGCGATAAAAAATTGATTTTGCATAAACTTCAATTTTCCCCAGTTTGTCGATTCAATACTTTTATTCGCGTTTTAATTTTTTTCTGTCCGCACGATTACAAGAATACTTGTCATTATCTTGCATTAAATTAACTTTTTAAATTTTTGATAAGAAAAGTAAACATTTTCGTCAGATTTACAACGGAAAATATGAAAATTAGCATTTCTGATGTTTCAAAAGCACTTTACAAACTTTTAATGTTTCAGTTTTGGTGCAAAAAAGCAGTAAATAGTTGCACTTTAATGAAAGAAGTTTCTGGTGACTTATTTGTTAAGCTATGATATATCTTCGAAATCATGCGTTTAAAAATCAGTTAAGGTATATAGTAACAAAGATCAATCACACAGACAGCGTTATTCAATTGAAATGCATTTTATTAAGACATCTCTAAACGGTGATAGATTCAGCGCTAATATTTTTTAAATTATCACAAGACTTGAAAACTTCAAATTTAATCAAAAGCCAATTGTAAAAATGAACTTTATTCAAATGACGTCATCGAAATATAAATCCTTCGCCTCTCTATGTAAAATCAATGAATATTTAATTCATATCACTTATATTCAAAATTTCAGAGCTAATTAATTTTGCTTGAAAAAAATCTGCAGTTCTTGTACAACTCTCCTTATAATCGCTTAATTTTTTTACATTCTGCATAAGTTAAAATTAGGCTTCGTTGTAAATAATCAGTTTAATGATCATTTAAAATTAAAAATATTGTAATTAAGTTGGTACAAAATTTAAATACAGATAACAAGCAAATGTAAAGAGATTTCATGACGGATGCAACACTAAATATAAATTGAAACGATCTTTAAAAATAAAGATCTTTTGCATAAGAAACAAGAAAGATCAATCATGCATAACGCATTAATTATGAAACTTTCCAACTGCAATACAATTTTATTCAAACATCTCTAAAATGCTATACATTCAGCGATAATTTTTTTGAAATTATCACAAAACTGCAAAAATTAATTATATTTAAAACTTCATCGAAAAAACACGAAACTTGGTTCAAATGACGTCATCGAAATATAAATCGCCTGGCTCTCTGTGTTAAAGCGGTAAATATTTCACTCATACATTTTTATTTCATTCATCACAGTACTACAATAATTCTACTTAAAACCATGGAGGTAAAAGTAATTTAGCTCTATCCATAAAACTTCATCGAAAAAGTCCGCCATTAAATCGTCTGCTCATCTATGTAAAATCAATGAATGTTTCATTCATATCATATATATTGCAGACTCCAGAACAAAATAATTTTGAGTTAAAAAAATTCAGCAATTCTTATAGAACTTATCTTACAGCCTAATCTGTTTACATTCTCCATAAGTAAAAATTGGGTTTCGTTGTAGAAATAATCAAGAGTTTGGTGATCATTTAAACTCAAATATATTGTTATGGTGTTTCAGAATACATATGCACAGAAAGTAAGCTAAAATAAAGCTGTTTTAGAACGGATACAACACTAAATATAAATTAAAGAATTTTAAAAATCACGATTTTGGCACAAGATGGATATTTTTGCCATATTTTATTTTGAAGTGAATCACGCGATATCTTTATATAATTATCACGTGATCTCTTCATATAAAAGGTAATTATTTTAATTTTTATTCCAAAATATATTGAAATTTTTTTTATATATTTTATGGGATAATTTGAATATTTCCTAGAACATTCGAAGCAATTTGTGAATTTTAAATTCGCTTAAAAAATGTTTGAAAAATTGGATCCCTTAGGGTTCAATGTATTTTATTTTTTCAACATTGGTTCAATCCAAAACAAATTGAGTGATATTATTCATTTATATTCTTATAGGTCCCACAGACCGTCTGAACAACATACTAAAATTTCATTTTGATAAAGTCATTTTTACGGCAGTTGTGCTGACACAGAATGAACAAAGTCATAAACAACTATGTTGTAAACTATGTTGTAAAGTGTTAAGAAACAATCGGTGCCATATTTAATTTTGCAATGAGTCACGTGATCCCTTCATATATCATGGATGTAAGTATTTAAATGTTTCTTTAAAAAACTACCCAACATATTTTATTGAATTTTTTTGTACACTTTGTTATAATTTCAATATTTCCTAAACTCTTCAAAGAGATTTGTTAATTTTAACCTCCCATAGATGTGTAACCTCCCATGATTTAATCCCATAGATGTTGAATGTATTTCATTTTTTTAATCCGGATTAAATCTGAAACTAAATGTGATATTATTCATTTTCATTCCAATATGTCCCACACAGTCTCAACAACATACTAAAATTTCATTTCGATATTCATTTTTATGGCAGTTATCGTGCGAACGGACAGACAGAATGACCAAAGTCATCAATTTACAACAATGTTGAAAAGTGTTAATTAAACGGTAATAATTTTCATATTAACATACAAATGTAGAAGTATAACAATTTTCATTTGAAATCTGCTGTATTAAAGTCGTAGCAAAATATGCCATGTTCACCCTCTAAATTTACTCACCCTTTAAGACTGTCAAATGGCCTCACCATGGTTTTACCAGGAATGGTTGAATGGTATTATTGGTCGAATGGCATTGTACGAATCCCTACGGATATGTATAAAGTTCTCATAGCCTCATTTTTGCTGAAACGATATGAGCAAAATGTTTCTCTCAGATATTTCGTTTGAACATGCATTTATAGATTAGTTTTGTGTAGATGTGCATATTAGTGGTTTTCTAAAATGTCTTAAAGTGGGTGAAACAAATGAGAATTAAAATGATCGCAAAACATTTAGATTTAAAGTACAAACTAATAGTTCAATTGTTTCAGTTTTTCTGTGTATTGTTTACCCAACTTAACTTTTTCATTAATAACCCTTTCTAATAAACTTAATTAAATGAGCCTTGAACGCAAGACGAAAGTTACTTCACATTCCCACGAAAACGCAGCCTGTTTTAAAAAGGAAAGGCGCATTTGGGCAATGTACGAATTACTCAAATTAATTCGTATGTAATCTTAATGCACCCTTAAATATACAAAGTGGCAAAAAAAGTTGGTGCTTAAAGGCATGAGTGGTCTATAAACTAGTGGAATACTTCACCTGAGGTACTATAGTGGGATACTATAGTGGGGTACTATAGTGGGATACTATAGTGGGTACTATAGTGGGATATAGTGGGCCTGTGCTTTCCTGGATTTCGTTTTGATTCATTATTTTAAAGATTTCTTTCTTTTTAAGATATGAAGTTAACAATTAACCACCAGCTATAGTTATACTTTTCGCAATTGTTCGGTAAGTACATTGCTAAATGTTCCAATGGTGATAGCTACAAATCTAGTATAATTCTGTAATGGTGTTTTAATTAAAAAATATAAAAGAGAAGGTCAAAATCTAAACTGTAAAGTATTTAAGAAACTCAATTATTGAATAGAGGAATTTTGAACAAAGTATACAAAATAAAATTTCCCAACGAAAAACTTACCGAATATAAAAACATTGAATACGATTTCATCGTATTTAATTGCCTGTAAATTGGTGTTAAAAATTAACCTCTAATAATTATTGCTGACAAAAGTATGGATCGTACAACATATGTATAAATTTAATTTAAGTGAAGGGGAAAATATTGGATAAAATAAGTTGAACATAACAATTTATTAAACTTATTTAAATTTGTTTTTAAATTTGTGTGTGAGTAGGGGAAGAGATGCAGCAAAATATATAATTTCTTATTCACTCGCCTATCAAAACATTTTATATTGGAACCAGTTTGATTAGGTCGCATTGCATGAAGACATCGGTAGTTGAGACCCAGACTGTTCCACCTACCAGAAAGGTGTAAGGTAATTGTTTGGACGGCCAGGAAGTGCCACCCAATTTAGACCGAAACCCAGTGGGGGAGGCATCCACAGGGACCGTACCCTCCTTCCCCTACCACCAACCTCTCGGAAGGACTTGCGGACCCACATGTTTAACGAGATCGTACTCCGCATGAACACGGCGGCAGTTGTGGCAGCGTGCAAATCCAGCGCGCAAACCACCGGGCTACCGCCCCCGAAATGTGCCAACAGCACGCGGTGTTCCCAGGTGGTCATCCACCCAAGAACTAACCGCGCCCGATGCTGCTTGACTTCGGTGATCTAACGAGAACTGGTGTTTTCAGCACAGTAGGGCCGTTTTCTCTGAAGACATCAGTAGTTGTTGTTGTTACCCAGACCGTCCGACCTACCAGAAAGGTGTAAGGTAACTGTTTGGACGGCCGGGAAGCGCCACCCAATTTAGACCGAAACCCAGTGGGGAGGCATCCACAGGGACCGTACCCTCCTTCCCCTACCACCAACGTCTCTGAAGGACTTACGGACCCACATAATTAACGTGATCGTACTCCGCGTGAACACTGCGGCAGTTTTGGCAGTGGCTGGAATCGAACCCGGGCCTACCGAGTGCAACTCCAGCGCGCTAACCAATGGGCTACCGCGCCCCCCGAAGACATCAGTAGTGTCATAATTTGCATGATGTCCTCGGTTTTACAAAGATTCAATAGTTTAGACATAGAAATAAACTTGAGTGCCATAACAAAACAGTATCTTTAATTTTAAAAAATTATACAAAGCTGATTCAAATGTCAATGTGTTTAAAAATAAAATGTCGATTTAAATTGTACGCAGTAAAATTATTTTCCTTGTTTTCAATTTAAAGGTTCAGAGTGTAAATGAACTTGTCAAGGACGCTGTGTCTGCCCAGAAGCTGATCCTTCTTGTCCAATGTGTGAAAATGTACGAAGTGAACAGGCAGAGAGACAAGATAAAAGTTGTCAGGAACAGCAGTCCACTGAAGTTCAAAATCTTTAACCTTGTAAGACTTCTGGAAATCCACGTGGAGCACCCCAGCCTTCAGAACATGGTAAAGATTGTTACAAATCATCTATCAATCTCCAGCAGTGATGAAACACTTAAAACCACATTTCCGCGTCTCTATTTAATGTGTAAATCACTTCAGTCTTTGATAGATTGTAAAGATTAGTCCAAAACACCTCATATCAGTAATGAAGCGTTTAAAAGCATATTAGTGCACGTCCTGTTAAGTAGAAATACCTTGGGAGAGCTTTGAAAATTTTGACCTTCAGGACCAGGTGAAGATTCCAAGAACTAAAGCAGCATAATAAGAGATAGAATAAATATCTGTTAAAGGTGAGTTCAAGGAAAGGAAGACTCAGCACGAATTATGTGAATCATCTGGGCCATCAGGACAGTAAAATTTGATCAAATTCTTCCAACGAAGAAATAAGTTCTTCCGCCGATTTTCAAACTTTTAAAATGTAATTGGATAGAAAGTTTGAAGAAGCAAATGTAATTGGATCAATTCGCAATTTCTATATGCTACAATACATAATATTTCTGTCAATGTATTATCAACATTTCGTTTAACTACTTTATCTTCCTGTACAATTTGGGTCACAATTTAAAGATTCAAAATGCTACTTTTCCTTGTTTGATATATAATAAAATGAATTTATAAAGTCATGTTTGTTAATGTTTCTTTTCAATGTTGATATTTTAAATTTTGAAATTCACTTAACTCTGTTCTGTAAATGCAAAAATTTATCTTTGAGACTTTATTTAGCATAAAGGTTTTGAAATTCGTTCTATGTACCAATCGGACTTGATTTTCTAAATAATCTATGGGTTTAAATCTTCTGCCAAAGTAACGTCAGTCTGTAATTTATTACATGTTTTTGTTAATTAGTAGAATTGAGTAAGTTGCCTTTATTGTAAAACCGATTATTTATATCCGCGTACTGAGTGTGGAAATAAGTGGCAATTATAAGTGAATTGATAAATGTTCATTAGTAGCTATTTGTGACCAGTCACGTAATGGCATTCTTCTAGACTGAATCATGCAATTTCAGTAGGATGTCCCACGATTGATTTTCCACAATTGCAATCTTTGTTCCAATGCAAAGTGTTACTGGATTGTATATAACATACCTACTTTCTATAACATGCCATTCCAGTTCCCGTCTCTGCGATTGATTGCTTCATCGGTGTTTTGCGATTACCGGAGGTATCTGCTTTGCGACTGCGTATCTTCGATCTCAAATTACTCGATCTCCGGCATACAAACTAATTCCTCGCATATGAGGAAGATGAGATTTACCTACATCTCTTCCTGCAGGAATAAGATTAAATATATATTTTTGATTGTGTTTTGTGCACCATATCCAATACTAGGCTACCCAAACACTTTTCAGATGCCTATTTCTTTTAGGTATTTCGCATTTTATACTGCATTTCTCTACTCATACTGTTTAAGTAATTTGCATTCTTGCATTTATATAAGTAGAGGGAAATACAAATCAAACTTTAGAATTTTAAGCATTATGAATTAAATTACTTCAATCTTGGATAATTTATAGACTAGAATTTTACCTTTTCTATAAAAATGCACTATATAATCTTTGAAGTAAAGTTAGACCTGTTATAAGTGATTGGATATGATATTTATATTTTTAACATTCCGTAACTAATTTTCGCAAATGGTAATGTGCACTTTGGGCCATATTTTAAAATAAAAATTCGATTTTCTGTCTAAATATAAAATACTTTCTCAGAAGTCCCCCAAGTAAGATTACACCCTACGAACCAGTTATAACATGTTCTGTCAGATTATAAATGGTTTAAAATATCAATAACTACTATAAACCCGAATTTGAAATTTTTTATTCACCACCTTCCTCAGTCTCTTTCAATAGTGGAAAATGAGAATTTTTCCTCCCTAAAACTATAACGCTAAATTGCGTCGTGAACAGAGTTTCCAGAATGAGAGCTGTTAAAGATTTCATTTCATCTGGCAATCCTAGTCTGTAAAGAAGTTTGTAAAGTAAAAGCATTATACATTTAGTATATTAAAAAATGACAGATTACACAATTACCTATAATCCGGCCACACAGAAAGCTACCATTAGCCTATGGGTTGGTCGTGTGATCTGGGTTTTCTACAATTACCTATAACAAATTCCAAAACCTCAATGTCTTAAAAGCTCTACAAAGAAGGTTATTTTTCGCCTCTGAAACCGCTTAATATCATTGCAATTTTGTTATATGCTGTGTTCTAGATATTTTTACATTTTATTAAATATCCTTCTGTGGTTGGAAAATTTTCTCCATATTTTTACTTCATTTACCTAAAATTACACACTTAGTACCGAATATTCATGATTTCAATGTACCTTTTCTTCGACAAATCTCTCTAGTGGTGAATTGTATAAACTAACATAATAGTGTCAACATGTTTAGACAAGATTTGCTTGGATTTATGCTGTTAAATACCGCTGTTAAAAGTTATAAAATCGATTGAATGTTATGGAATTGGAATGAATGAAATGTTATGAAATAGATTGAATGTTATGGAATGTTACAGTTTGAGGTTATGGAATTGATTGATCACTCTTGCATCACTCTTTTTGCATAGAAATATGAACTCTCACTCCTAGAAAAATCCCGTTAGGATGTTTTGTATTTCTTGGAATTTCAGAAAATTGTCATTATCTAAAAATATTCAAAGACTCTGATTTCAAAACGTTTGTACGTTAAGTAAGCATTAATTAACATATAACTTTGTGTCACTAAATAAATACATCTTACTTCCATTGGAAAAAAACAACTAAATAAAATAATTCAGATATGCTGGAATGCTAAGATTTTCTTTACATAAGATTTTAACTTGAATGGCCACCATTCTATAAACGACCAAACTAGTGTTGAAAATGAAAGTCAATAACGGTTGCAAACAGCCTGACTGAGATTAATCTGAGAAAGCTAATTCGTAATATTAAGTAAAATTCCTTATCTTGAGACGCGATCATTTTCTAAACCGTTTTGCATGAGTCTGGCTGACAGTGATAGATGACTACCTGCCAAAGAGGGCGCCAAAGGCGAAGGAGTAATTAGAGACCTCATCAATTTTACATATTTTTAAGGAACTCGCATAATCACTTAACGTTTGAGGAATGTTGGTAAGGAAATCTTGCAGATTTCCTTTTGAAATTAATTAATTCTCATTAAAATGTTCTTAATAGATTTCTCCTACGGAAGAAATTTTGAAAGAATTTTTCATTTCCTTTATATTCTTTATTTATATCCCTAACATTATTTTTTCCTTTATATGCATTTTTTTTACTCCTTCCATATTTAAAAGGGTTTCTTAGTTTTGAACATTTGATACATACGACTAATTTATTCGAAAAACACTGTTTAATTGAAATAAAAAATACTACGTTGCAAATGAAATATTGGATATGTATAAAGACATATACCCTCATTGTAAACATGAAGTTTTTAGTTTTCCACCGAATCTACTGAATTAAAAATTATCGTTACAGAATTTTTTGGTAGACCAATTGGGATTGTAGATGAAACAAATTCGTTTATGTCTTTGTGCATGCAAGTGCTATTCAATATACAGAATGATCAAAAAGTTTTGTATATTAAATTTTAAAGTCATAATTAATCGAGAAATTGAAATAGTATTTTCCAGTAGGTGACGCTAATATACCCTCAAAACTGGAGTCCCTTTATACATATTATAAAGAGTCCATTAAGAAGGGACTTAATTATAAAGGTATATGTATTATAAAACGGCGTCTCAAAAATAGAGACCCACGCGTATAACAGAAATATCGTATGCTTGTAATAAGTCATAGCGATCCATTAGAGATATATTTTTATCAATCTAAGATCATGGCATTTTTCCTGGGTGAAAGAAATTTTATTTTAGAAAACTATTTTTCTAGCCATTATGAGCATTTCATAGAATAGTTTTAAAAGAAACACCCATGTTCTGAAACGCCTAACAATTTAATAGTTACGAACTTAATAAAGAGTTTCCCAGAAACTGGGTCTTTTGCAAACAAAGGGGAAAACAGGCATATATTCCATTTTAACTCGGGAAAAAATTTCTGAAATAGGTACATAGATACTACATAGCTGAGACTCTCCAAAAAAACTCTTATAAAGCTCCTCAATGACTCTCCTAAGAATAACTAGATTAATAAATTAACCACCTATAGGCACCGACCCAAAGGTTTACAGTAATTACATCCTATGGGGGAGGAGTATCTGCCAAAACCAGAAATCAAAACTTAATGCCAAGATAAAAATGATAAACAATTATATACAATATGTTTGTCTATACTAGATACAGATAGTATTTCACAAATATTTCACATCCATAAGCACTTATGTGCAGAACTGTTTCAAATGGGAGCAACTATGTATATAAAAATATTTCTAAAAATTGGTTATTACATATACAAAATGCCACGTATAATTCTCAGTTATATATATATATATATATATATATATATATATATATATATATATATATAAAATATATGCGAATATACAAAACTACTTATGCAAACATACATACAAATCTATATATACAACATATACATACACCTCTCACAGGTTACCAGGGCTTTCAATACTATATTGATACATGCAATGATATTTGCAATAGAATAAGGATAGCTAGAGAAATATTGCTTTAAAATAAAATAATAATTCACTGATGAAACGCTGTGTTCTTCTATTGATAAAAAAGAGGCCTGTAGTTATCGCCTAAAGTATTGAAAACAGCAAACAATATTTTTGATATATTTTTGAGGGTATATCAGTTCCATCTACCAAAAAAAAATTCTATTTCGACTTTTGGGTACAATATAAAAGAATTAAAAAATTACAAACTAAAAACAAAATTTTTTTTTAGAAAAAAAAAAAACAACTGATTTCTTTAAAATATATATATATATATATATTAAAGACATTAAGGGACTATTTGTGTGCCAAATTTCATAGTCGGTCGTTAAGGGGTTCCTATGGAAATTAAATTTTTTGTAATTAAATTTAGCTAATTTCACTTATAGTTTAAAACAAAAAAAAATAATTTTCATAGGAACCCATTGGCTTCCCATTATGAAACTTGGCATACAAGTAGTCCATAAATCAAGTCAATTTTAATTAATTGTAAAAAAGTATATTAATTATTAAAAAGTAATCACTAACCCTTTGAAAAATTGAAAATAGTTAAATACTTAAGTATTTAAGTCTTTGTGGAAGTAATTGTTAGTATCAACAGTGCAAATCAACTTTGCTAAATTATTGTTGGAAGATTTATTACTGGAAGGTGTCAATGCTGGCCCTTACCTATGTAATCAATCAATTTTGAGAAATCATGAAGCCTACGGGCGAAAAAAAAATTGTGTGGCTCCCTTTTTTTTGGTGAGAGAAAGACATCCGACTTTACTCAGTTTACCGCCTTTTCCTTAGTTCATCCTCGAAATATCCCCTCCCCCCCTTTATGGAGCATTTCAATTTATTTCCAAGTTCAGCTGCGCAGATTCATCCTGGAGATACAGGCAATTTTTGTCTAGGCGCTCCATTAAACCACCCAGAATATCGTCGGGAATTTTTTTAAAAACTCTACACACAAAATTATATTTCATAATGCAGTAGATTATAATTTTTGCGATTTTTAGAAATAATTGTGAAACAGTTTGTGTTCTGTGTATCTAGAAACATGTTCTACTTGGGCTCTGTGCCCTTACTCACTGTATTCACTCTTAAAAATCATCGCAGTTGCATGATACCACCATTGATCAGAGATGTGTAGTTTTAGCATGCACATATATAATTTAAAATAACCTATCAACTTAATTACAATATTATTAATTTTGTTTTTGATATATTTTTAATATTGAAGTTTACTTTTAAGAAATTAACTCTTTAAAAATTGCAAAAATGTTTTAAGTATTATGTGTTTTAATATGTCCCAAAATTTTATTCTGTATTTTTAAGTTATTTTCAATTTAAAATAGCTTATCTTTTAGATTTAAAATTATATTTCATAATGTAGTAGATTATAATTTTTGTAATATTTAGAAATAATTAGAATTAAAAATATATTTAAATATAAACTGAAAATAAAGGAAAAAAACATTTTTGCATTAAAATTATTGTATTAACAATATATAATATAAATTAAAATAAAAATTTTATTACATATGAACAGAGTGATTCTATAGTATTGTGAATTTTGCATATATGACACATTTGATATATCGTATCTTTGTAAAAATATGATTTAGATGAATGTATTTTAAATTTTAAAGATACTGTTTCAGATTGTGTTGATTTCAAATTTATAAATTCAAGTACATTATTGAAATCAACACAATCTGAAAATTTGACATCTATTGTAAATATATATTCACCTAGTTCAATATTTTTGTTTTACAAAGATGCATAAAACTTTGTAAATATCATGTCTGCAACATGCACTATACTGTAGAGTTGTCCAATGTGTGATAAATATGTATATAAACACGTAATAAATACGTGTAAAAACACAATATAAACACGTAATAAATACGTGTAGAAACACAATATAAACATGTAATAAATACATGTAGAAACACAATATAAACATGTAATAAATACATGTAGAAACACAATATAAATATGTATGGGAATACATTATAAATGCATATGGGAACGCATTATAAATACATATGGGAATACGTTATAAACATGTATGTGGATATACGTAAGAAACACGTATGTGAATATACGTAATATACACGTATATGATTCGTAATAAACATGTATCTGGATACGTAATAATAATGTATGTGTATATACGTAATATACACGTATGTGATACGTAATTAACATATATCTGGATACGTAATATTAACATATGTGGATATACATAATAATAACGTATGTGGATACGTAATATACACGTATATGGATACGTAATAATAATGTATGTGGGTATACGTAATAATAACGTATGTGGATATACGTAATAATAACGTATATGGATGCGTAATAAACACGTATGTGCATATACGTAATAATAACGTATGTGAATATACGTAATATTAACGTATAAGGATACGTAATAATAACCTTTTTTATAACGGCTGGCATACCGTATTCTAACGTACCGTTTTTGCGTAATAATTACGTATAGCCTGACACGTAAAGATTACGTATTACTTGATACGTAAGAATTACGTATTTGTGCTACCTGGGTTTCCTGTACCTCCAAGTGCAAAAAATTATAAAAAAATTACACTTATGGTCCAGTGCATAAAAAAGTTTTCTGAGATATTTTTGATTTTAATGTACAAAGTTTAGGCCATATAAAAAAAATTAAGACCCTGGACTAAAGCCCTTTCTGGACGCATGTAGAAAATACGTGGATTTCTCTTAATTTTCTATTATCATATAAGAAATAATCTTAAGTATTTAATTTTTATTAGTGCGTGGATGATGTATTTCAAAGATTGAAACGTTTTTTTAAACTATTTAATTCTAAGTAAGAGGAAAAAGTGTTTTATACATAAATCTTCCAATTAATTGTTGAAATATCTTGTTAATCATCGACATTTTCACTACTTGTTGGCCAATTGCCAACTATTTTCTTGTAAAATTGTTGACATTCTTCAGGAACGTAAGGAAGCAGCTTAGATATGTCTTTTATCTAAGCTGATTCAATCGGAACTCTTCCATCAGGATACGCTTTTTCTGGAGGTAACTTTAGAGAAGGTTTGCCGGCATGCCTTAGCTTAAATGTATGACACAAAATACCGTCAATAAATTGATTGGCAATCACACATCCTTTAGTTTTTTTGCTGTATTTAAAATACATTAGAGAACTTATCCCAAAATGAACCTTATTTTCTCTACAAACTGCCTGAGATGTTTCTTGGGATATACAGGTCTTTTTATAATATCTTATCCAGTACTTACAGTTCATCACTTCATTAGCCAAAACCACTTTCACATCAAAATTTTCCTGTATGTAGCTAGTCTTAATCAATTCAGCAACATCCTCAATTCCATAAATTCTATCAACAGATCTAAGATTTCTTTTGATTTACACAAAGTCCCTATCACACGGTACATATGAATGACACCTGACTGGAAAGAAGTGTTCTATTTCAGTTAAACGACCAGAATCCGTAAGAGCTACAAAAATCTAGAAATGCAGTGATTTTTATTTTGCTCCCCGCACTTGTCGGAGAACAAGCGAATCGTTGTAATTTCTGGTGGTACGCTTTGCAAATAATCAAATAAAAATGAGCAAATTTCATTGGGCCCTTTCTTGGCTTCGCCTTTATTATACAAATACATTTTAGCAAAGTTCTGTTTGATATCATGGATGCAAAAGACGTTCATTGTTAATTATCTTAAATAAAATGTTTCTTGAACAAGAATTACTGGCAATTGAATATTTTGCATATAGACCACTGAGAAAGCAACAACGTGAGATTAATATTTATTGGTTCATTTTATTAATATTTTAGTTAAAAGGCTGGAGAAATACTATCGAACGCTAAAAGTTGTTCTACAGTGCTGCCATCTAGTAGACGTCATAGTCTATTGTAAGCAGCAACGGCGTCAGTCCAGGTCTAAAGGCCAGTTTGCTCTCAACAAGGAAATTGGCTCCTCTGTCCCTCCCTAACTAATCATTAGACTGAACTCTTTTCTATTTACATTGATGGGTGCACTTTTAAACATACTGGAACCATTGCTATCTCCATTTTGGAAAAACATGGACTGAAGTCCTTTCTGCTCCCAACGATTCAAATGCCGGGACAGCAGTTGCAGCATTTTCAGAATACGACCGAATTAAGTGACGAGCTGCAACATTTGTAACAGAATTTTCCATAAAGGGACATAAGAAACTTTACTGACTCTCTACCGCACCGAATATCTGCTTATGTGCAACTGCTCGGGGAGGATTTACCACTTACTAAAATGTCATCTTTTTATTGCCACAATTTCTTTATAATTTCTTCCTTTTCTCCTTTTTTTTAATCTTTTGTATATCTCTGATCCGGATATCAAACAATACATATCGAGTTTCGCGGCTATAAATCAATTTCTTATGAATACATATATATTTTTTGCAACAGTATGTATGTGTCCAATTATATACTCTCAAGTCAGTTATATTTTATTTATACATAAATTTGTGTGTTGCATTCAGACATAAGAAAGTAAATATACATTACACAATCAATTTAAGGATCATATCAAGTCAATATCGTATCAAGTATAGAACATGACTTCGTTATACTTCATACGTTGTGATCTACTAGTTCATTATTGAACAGGTTATATCATTTTAACGTATTTTTGCTCTCTCCTTCTAACATAGTATCTAATGAAAAATTATACTGTCAAATTATACTGTCGGATTTTAGAGACTTTATATGTTTCAAGTATTCCTGGACAAGAATAAACCGTTTTTTCGATGTGTCTATGTCCCCCTGCACTTTTTATTAGTAAATGTCAATGGGATCTAATTGTGGTCGCTGAGTGAAGTGATACTAAATTAAATGCATATGTTTGTCTGTGGATATGGTATCTCTCGAACAAATTGAGATATTCGAAATAATTTGGTATGACTATTTTAATCGATGAACGTCAGAAGCCTAATGAATTTTGAGGTGATTGAATCAAAGAAAAAATCTTGAATATTCTCTTCAAAACTCGAGAAGATGTTAAAAACATAATTACAAATACGTTACGAAATTGTGATTTTAAATGAAATTTTAGTTTAAAAGCGAATGATATGATTTATGTAATCAAATCAATATAGAGTAACACTCAACATTCTAAAAATTATTTTTTTTTATTTATAAAGTTTTATTTGTAAACAGTTTTCATTTGTTACTAAAATAGTCATTTTATATGTAATTTTATATGTAGAAGATATATCTTACAGGGGACGTTATTAAGATATTAACGCTTTTATTCTAAAATGAAAAAAATATAATAAATTTAAATATGTTATATATGTTAACAAATAAATTACCTTTATGTACAATAGTTATATTATCAAGAGCCTTTCTCGAGATATTATAATGAACATTCCACAGAAAACGCAATAGCTTTCGAAATTATTAAGTGAATTTCATGAAATGCTGCATTCTTATTTTAACTGGTAACAGCAAAAAGTTTTTGGCATGCAGCTTTATCTAAAAATCTAAAAATCTTTAATGTGTAGTTTACTCATAGTATCTAAATTCGCTAATATGTAAGGAAAGTTGTATTGCTCATATAATTTTTTTTCAACTTTTACCAATCAATTTCATAAAGTTGTTTCAATGATTAATAAGTAAAATGCACGTTATGCAAAGGATAAAGAAAACTAGAGCAATGTAAATAATCACAAGTAACACAATAAGTAACATACAACTGTTTCGAGGATACATTAGGTACTCTTCGTCTGTGCAAGAAAATCAACAAACTCAAAGTTCAACACAGGAATGGGAGAAAAGGAAAAAGCTGGGGCTTTTCATTCTGCTTTCTGGTTGGCTCTCTCTTAACCTTTTGCTTACGGGTGGTACCGCGTCCATCCCAAACGAAGAACCTCTCAAAAAGAGAGGTATTTGGCATACCCTATCTCAAACAGTTCGATCCCTCTTTGCGAGCAGTGGCGTCCATGGACGCCAGTGCCCGCAAAACGGGATAGAACTGTTTGGGATAGGGTATGTCAAATACCTGTCACGTTTATATTTATCGAAACGGTTTATTTCAGAGTGTTTCAAACCTTTCTCTACAAGGGTACCATATTCTATATTTTGTTAACTATAGTTTTTGCGATACAAAGCACAGAAGCAAAGAACGAAAAATTTGTTAAACAGCGGTGGCGGCAGCGGTAGCTACTTTCTTAATATAGGGAGAAATACTAGTAGTGTATGGGTATGACTCTGGGACAAAATGACTATGTCATATTGTTCCCAGATTCATACCCATACACTACACTTTCCTCCATTTTTTTAAAAACCAGGACAACCTCTTAAGACCAAAAATGCATAAAAGCATTCAAAAATGCATAAAATCATTCAAAAATACGTATATTTAAAAAAATCAAAAATCAAGAGAGTTTTAGGACTCTAAAATTTAATACATTTTGACTCATTTTTAAGTAATATAAGACATTATTGAGACCAAATCTATAAAAATCTTTGAATATATAAAAGAAAATAATATCAAATATATTAGAGATTGATATTAAAAACATGATTTTAAAATAAATGCGTGAAATAGAGGACCCTCAAATGAATGGAAGCCTTCTAATATATTAAAAATGCCCTGTTTTCAAAGGTTGGGGTTGAGATCCCCCCCCCCCCCATTTATTTAATAGTAAAACTCAAAATTTTTAACTAAATCTAAACATTTTTTATAAAATTAAAAAGAATTTTAAAAATATGAGGACCTGAGTCCTCTAATATATTAAAAAAAATGAAATCATTATGAATTTACAAAATATATGTTTAATAAAAAAGAGATGATTATTTTATACATTATAGTGGGGGGTGACGCACCCCCTCTGAATTATAGAGAAAAATGATTAAGCTTTCTCTAATTCATATTCGTATTTATCATCTATCATACTCATATACTTAAATATATATCTTCCTTTATTGATTTTATTGATTCATCAGAAAGTTTTCCATGTTTATTCGCGAGGTAATACTTCTTTTCTTCACCTTCCACATCTAACTTTACGATTACTGAATCTCCATATTTAGTATTAATTTTTCTCAATGATATCAGATCATATTTCCCAGGATTTAAATCTTTTAATTTAAACGTTTCGGGATAACCTCTAAGTCTATTGAATTCTTCCGTTTATTAGTAAACATTTTTTATAAATACACAGGAATCTAATCATAATAGAATAAGTTCTTTGAAATAACATATAAAACTCCTAATCCATTCAATTTAATATCTTCATTTTCTTCCTTTTCAATTAATACAGTCATCCTTTGAAAACTTTCTGATAATAGTTTTATAGTATGATCATATTTTATATACAAATCATTCAATTCTTTACAAAGATAAGTCAAATAGTAAATTTCTTCAGAATTTGTAAAATTTATAGCTATAATATCACCTAAACACTCATCCATTTATTAGTAAACATTGTTATAAATATTAATAACCAAATGGTACAGTATCAAAATTATCTAAAATTCTTCATTTATGATATCCAAACATGCATCTTTTAATCGTTTTATTCACTTTAATATTTCTATCTTTTTGTATTTGAAACTGATTTATTTCTACATCTATATGTTCAGTTTCTCCTGTTATTGTTTTCATTATTTCATCGAAACTGAGCTTAGTTTCATTCTCATAATTCATTTTAAAACCTTTTACTTTTCCTTTTACAGATCCATCATTAAGTATATATAGCCATAATCTTTACTAGCTCCAGATATCCACGCTGTCATATGTTTATCTTCTCCTAATTCATCTGTCCATTCTCCCAACATACAACCTGTTTTTACTTTATTAGTATCATCATTAATATAAACGATACTATCTGTATCATAATACATAATTTTATCTCCTAGTTTATCAAGCATTTTATATAATCTTATTCTAGCGGAACTAGTTGTAAAAGCTGCTATATAAATATTTGTATTAAAGTTATTCTTGGTATATATTCATCTTTCATCTTATAATCCATTTGTACACAATCATCATTTAAAAATATCATATTCAAATCTTTAATTTTATCATTCAATATAATACTATAAAAATCTTCCAGCTCTATTACCAGCTCAGTTTGTTTCATATTTTTTCTTTGTCCAAACTTACCCCATAAAGAGTTTAAACAGATTTTGGCTATAAATCTCTTTCCAGGATTTTCTTTTATTTCACCTAAATCAATATATAATTTTTCTTTGACAATCTTTTTATAATTATTAATGTATGTTTCATAATGTTTTTTATTTTTAAAATCTTTTGTGCTTTTTTTAATTTATCATCTGTTTCTAATTTAATTTTTAAAAACATTTTAACATACTCTTTGAATAGTTTATCTGTTTTTTTTCAAAATGCCAAAATTCATATATATTTAAAATTTTATATCCGTTTTCTATAGCTAAATTGACTTCATCCGTATTCCAAGTACCTATAAAGCTTGTTTCATCATCTGTATGATTACATAATTTATTTCTTATTTCATAACACTTTTTACATTTTTTCTTGTCAGTATCTGTTTTATAATGGTGGTATTTAAATGTTTTTGAACATGATTTACACAAACTAAATATCAATTTTTCTTCCTTATAAGGTAATACAGGATGATATAATTTTCTAGGAGGAAGTACTTTACACTATATCATCCCAAACCAATTTTCATCATATTTTTTAGGATTATGGATCTTTTTTAGGATGCCCAATTGGATAATAAGCAAAATAATTTACAGTTGGATAGAGTGAACATACATCAATATATCGACCTTTCTCTTTATTTTTCATTTCATATTTTAATTTAGTTGGTTCACATCTACCCCCATATAGAAGGCATCTCTAGGATTAAAAGGTGCTATAAAATCTCTTTTCCATTCTTTTTTCATATATTTTTTAATTTCTTTATCATTATCAAAATCACATTCCCATATTTCGATTAACTCATATCCTGCATCTTTTATCTTATTATTTATCTTTTTTGTTTTTTCATATAAATCTGTCATACATATTTGATTTTGTTCATTTAAAGTAGATTTTCTGTAACAACAATAGCATCTATGCCAATGACAACCCTGAAATTGATATACAGTATTATTGTAAAAACCATCTACTTTATAAGTTTTATTGTCTAATTTTATTTTTTTCTCTCCTCCATTTAAAGCATGCTGTATATTTATTTTATGTTTTTGAGATAAATAATCTAACCAAGCAATTGCTTTTTTACTGTATTGATCTCGTTTGATGATCTCTTCATCTATAGCTATTGTACCCTCAGGTACAAATTTATCTCTATATATAGCCATACAAACACTTACTAAAGTGATATATTTAAAAGGATCTGTATTAGCTATTTCTAAAAATAATCTTCTCAATTCTAAACATCCTTTTCTTAAAATATCTACATCAGACCTACAGTATTTTATAATTTCTTTTTGAAAATCAAAGATTTCATTTTTTACAGATTTGTACCATTTATTAACCAATGCTCTATCTTCTAAAGTCATAGTATCATATCCATATATTTTTCAGGATATTTTCCTATATAAGTTTGATTTTTAATAAATTGAATAAATAAATTGAAAGTCAAAGCCTTTCCCATAATGAGCTAATACGGTATAACCTGCATGTTTCTTATCAAATAGCCACTTACAATAGTCGTTTTCATTCTTAAATATGTTTTCTTCTCCATAAAATTCCTGATTTATAATTAAATTGACTTCATGATTTCCAGTCTCTTGATTCGTTTCAACGTCAAAAAACATATATTTTTGTGTAAATCCTGAATATTTACATGCATCACACCAACTATATCTGTCATTACTTTTGTAATTACATTTGTTTTCACACATACTACCATACATATAATTTTCAGGAAATCTATGTTTTTGACATATATTACACCATTCTTGAGTAGAACAAATATTTTTACAGGTTCCACCCTTAGCTTTTTGTGTTTTCATATAACACCTATGATCTTTTGAGACCCATAGTCTACAATTTTTATATTCTCTCTTTCCACATTTACGATCTTCAGGTGTTCTTTTATCTCTGTTGATATTTCTCTTACATTTTAAACATTTCCATAGTCTTTCACAAATAGACAATTTTTTTAATTTATTCTTATGATTTTTAAAACAGTTTTTACCTTTAAAACTTCGAAAACATTCATTACACTGGATATCATCACCTTTACAATTACTTTCTTTTATAAAATATCTATCACATTTTAATAAACATTTATGCTGATCGCTTCTTTTATAACTCACCTTACAGTAATCACAATAATTGTTTTTACCTAAAAATCCTGTAACAGATGTAATGGTATCAAAATGATTTCTAGTTTTTAAAATGTAAATACAAGTAGTTTTATAAGTACCACTGTATATTCTTTCATTAAAATTTTCTCTACAAAATATAGTAATTTGAATATATAAGAATTCTTCAAATTTTTTAACATGTTCTAAATTACAAATATCTAAAGGAATTTCACACATTTCATGTAATTTTTCAGCTAACGTTTTATGTAATATTCTTCCTTTTTTAATATATAGAATGTCATTTTTAGTTAGTTTTTTATAGTTTAATTTTTCACATAAAAGTTCAGGATTTTGAATAGATAGAGCAACTGCAATAGATCTAGATAAACATATATTATCGTTATTTTAATTTGACAAATACTCTTTTTGTTTACAATATCATCATCTTTGAGAATTTTTAGATGTTTTCCTCCGTGTGGTAATTCTATGACATGAAAATCGAATGTACATTCTTTAATATCTAATTCTTTGTATTCAATTTTATATGTTAAAACATCTAAATAGGTATCATAAGCCTCTCTAGTTGACATCATTTTAGGATGAAAAGGTTGACTTAATGCAGGATTGTGTACTATAATATCTATCTACTTTTCCTTCTACTTTACCAATAGCTTAATAAATAAATCCTTTAAAATATTATGATATTGTACAGGTCTAAGTTCATTGATTTCTACAATTTTATAAATATACCTATATGTGTTATATTTTTTAATTTATTTTTGACTAATTTGAACAATTTCATAATCAGGTTTAAATAAATCTTCAAGATCTATTTCTACTTTTCTTTTTCTTTCTTTTTTTACCAATTCTCTATCTTTATATTTCAAATCAAAATAATCAAATATATTCTTAAGTTTACGCCTATTTTTAGGTTCATTAATAAATTGTTTCAATTGTTCTGTAAGATGAGGAGTAAATAATTTTTTAAGATTCACTACTGTTTTAATCTTTTTTTCTTCTTTTGGCTTAAATTCCTTATTATCAAATTTCAAATTAAAAGAATCAAAAACCTTTTTAATTTTATTACGTTTTTCAGGTTTTTCAATAAATATTTTCTTCTTTTTTTTCAAGTATTGTGATATATCTAAATTTAATAAATCTACTAAAACAGGTTTATATTCACCTGTTTTTCTGATATATTTAATTAATAATCTAATTAAATCATCCTTCTTACAGCCTTTAGATTGTTTAATATTCAATTGTTTTACTACTTTTCTAAGTTCACCAATAGTCTTTGTTCTCAGTTGCATATCCATTTATTAGGAAATATTTTTTTAAATACTTTTCACAACTCGCTTGATATGATAATTACTTCTCAAATGTCTTTGTTTATGAAGATATGTATACTGTTTTCCACATTCACAATTATATTTTGTATAGCTAATCTTAGATTCACAAATTTTACAAATACAGTCATGATTAAATTTACCATAATTACGATGTTTATAGAAATCATCTATTGGTTTCATAATCTTACAGTGTGTGCATATTCTTGTGACATCCATTTATTACGATTTATTTTTATAAAGGGATTTCACTGAAATCATTCCAGATTTTTTCATATTTCTTTTTGACTTTATAACAAAGTCTTTGAACCTTTATATTATTTTCAATTTTAAAAAAATCACAAATCTTTTTCATAAAATAATAATAATTAACTGATTTCTCATAATACATAAAATCTAAAAAAATTAAAAACATTTCCTCAACTTCTTGAGTAATATTATACCTCCTTTTTATTCGATTAAAATAACTAATTCTACTTTTATTTCTTTGTTTTAAACTCTCGTAATCTATAATATAAAAATATTCATCATCTGAATACATTAATTTCATCTTATATGCTACTTCATTATCTAAAACTTTATTATCTGAAACTTCATTATCTGAAATATCTATTGATTCAACCATTTCAACACCGTCAAAGAAGTTAACATTCATTTATTTACTACGAAATCTTATTAATAACAGCTTTTATTTTCTAAACTATCACATCTTTTAAATTCCTGATTCATTAATAAAACATTCGTATTTTTTCAAAGATGATAAATATGCCAGATTTGGGGGGACCACTTTTGATATAATAATAGGTTCATTTTCTTGTAAAAACTATGATTTAATTCCTCATATATGTTCTTGGATGATAAAGTTTATAAAATTGTTTGAAACATAATTTATTGATAATAAAGAATAATGATTAAAAAAGAAAGTATATAAAGAATGATATCCTTACTATGTTATAAGAGCGGGGAGTGATACATCACCCCCCGTAAAATCATCATAATTTAAACATCACATAAATCAGATGTCCAACTATTAAATTCATCAGGATATCCTAACCATTTTACAAAATATTTATTTCCTTTCTTTTTCATGATTTTTTCAATTTTATATACATCATCATTTTTATTATATATTACCATTTCATTTTCATAAAAAGTTCCTTCAATTTCTTTACTGTTTAAATCTTTTAATCGATAAGTAATTGGATCTGTTTCGATTACTTCAGAAACCATAAAAATTTCCTCCGTAAATGTAGAATCATCTACTTTCCTGAATGTTTTTTTAATTGTTGATATTCTAACTCTATCCCCTATCTTAAATTTATGTTTTTTTATGATCTTTTTAGTATATAAATTTTTATAAACTTGAGATTCATTTTCGTCTCGACTAGCCTCAACAGGTGTCATTTTTATTGATCTATGATATGAATTGTTATAATTTTTAAGTAATTTAGGTAATACATCAATATATCTTTTAGTATTGTTAGCATGCATATATTTTATAATTTTTTCTCTTATACTTCTATTAAATCTCTCAGCTATTGCAGATTTTTTTTCTTTATTATAAGTCGTGAACCAATGTATATTATTATCTTTGAATAAATTTTGTGTATCTTTTCCTGTAAATTCAGTACCTTCATCTGTCAAAATGAATTTTGGCTTTCTTTCTTTAAAAACTTGTTTGAAACCTTGTACGACTTCTTCAGATGTTTTTCTTTTTATAGGGAAAGCCCAAGCATATTTATTAAAAGCATCTATAACCGTTAACAAATAATTAGTTCCATCGTTATATTTGCTATAATTTTTTATAAATAACAAATCAGCGTCAAATTGATTATTACTGTTTGGAACATAAACTCTCCTTCTTTTAAATTTACGAATGACAGGTTTATATCTAGTATGTACATCTTGTTTATGTAAAAATTCTTCAACACTAGGTAATCCTGTTTTTCTTTTCAATTCTTGTATACCACAATAATCTGTTTCTGGATTATAATATGTCTCTTTTAACGCTTTTATCCTAAAAAAATATTCTTTTTACTACCACAAATTGTACAAATACCTTTACCAACTAGTTTATTATTTTTAGAAGTAGTTTCATGATAATTTTTAGTTGCGGTTTTCTTTTTCACTTGACACAATATATATTTACAGAAGTAGAAATTCCTAACCTAGATGTTATTTTAGCTTTAATAATAGGTTTAATAAATACTCTACCTAATCTTTCTCGAAATGTTGGATCTTGTATAGCATTTAAATCATATATTAATTCTTGATCATCAACATATCTCTGTTTTGTATCTTTCGCTTTACTAGAAGAAATATCATGTTTTTACATGCTTTATCAACTTTATTTATTCCAGAATCACCTCTTTTTAATCTTTTTTCTAATTTTGTAAATGGACCACAATATTGATATCCTGGTAAATGCATTTCTGGAGGATTTATTTTATCTTGTAACCATCCAACAATATCACTACCTTTCATTTATTTAGAATGAATAAATTTATATCCATTCAATTGCATTTGTTTTGCATATTTTTCAACTGGATTAAATTTTAAACTTTTTATGAAATCCTTTTCTCGCATATAAATATCTTCTTCTGTCATATCCTTAGTTTTAAACGAATTAATGAGTTCTTTATAAAAATTATAACAATGTCTATATTCTTCTTTCCTTTCAGCTATTTTTAATGCAAGATCAATAGCTTCTACTATTCCAACCGATAAACTTAAAAAAGCAGCGGAAGAAAGGCTATTGCTGATAAACCCGTTCCACTTAGAATGACCTTACTTACTGATAATGCAATACTTATTTTTGATACAAATTTCTACTCTTTCTGTAAACATACAATCTTTTTTCTAAATATTATTCCATATCATTTATATAGGATCAAATTTTTTTCTATATCTCATTTTTGGATTCACTAAATCTAACATTAAAAAATCGTATTGTTTTTAAACACTTTTATTAAATATTTGTTTTAATTCTTCGGTACTTAATTTACCATCTATCTCTCTTATAATCTGTTGCATTTCTTTTGGTTGTAGATTGAAAAATATAAAGTAATTACAGTTATTTCTTATATTGATAGGTGTTGCATAATAAGACTGCGATAAATATATTGTGGATGCGTTTTTCTTTCTACCTCTGATAAATAATTCCTGAATGGTTTTTTGATCTTTCTCAGTCACACAATCATCGAAAATAACAAAATTCTTTAATGTAGGATTTAAATCATCTACTGTAATAAAATCATCTGAAGAAAATAATACTTCTTTTTTGTATTTATCATATAATTCTAATAATGTTTTCTTATTCTTCTTACATTTCAAAATATCTTCTCTTTCTATATCTTCAAACATTGTATATATTTCTTGTAATGTTGAATATTTAGGTTCGTATAAATCTTTTGCACATATATATAATGCATCAAAATTTAAAAAATCATAAATCATATTTAACAGTAAATTTGTTTTACCTGAGCCCTGAAGGCCCTGTTATAAGCAATCTAAATGGATGTTTAGGTAACAAAGGATGTTGATTAGGATCAGGTAACTCATCTGGTTCCGTGTAATCTTTAATTTTTATCATTTATATAACAGTAAAAAAATAATTTACTCGCTGTAAAAAATAATTTACTCGCTGTAAAAATAATTTACTCGCAGTAAAAAATTAATATTATATAAATGAACGAATTAGAAAAAGAACGAAAACACAAGTTTATAAAGCAAATAAAAGATTCAATTAAATTAGTAAAATTAGAAAAAGAAATAAGAAAGAATAGTGAAGATCAACTAAAAGAAAAATTAGGTATTCAAAAAACGTTAGAGGAATTTCATAAACCAGTCACTCAAGAAATTGAAAAATATGAAAAATCAAATAAAGAGGTTGTAAAAATTATTCAAAATGCTGTAGAAAATATTTCATTTCCACCTCTTGATTACACATCAGATGTTAAACAATTGATAGATTGAGCAGAAGGAGAAATTACATTTTACAGTGATAAATTTTTGGATATACCGTTTATCAAAGAAGAAAATTTAGAATTACCTTTTGATCTTATAAATAAATCTAAAAAAGATCTTGATGAAATAATAGCAATAGCTAAAGAAAAGCGAGATACACATAAAAGAATGAAAGGAACTAATACTAAAAATTATAACTATTCTAAAGCTGAAAGTGATCTAGAAAAAATTAAGGAATCAGATTATAAAATGGAAATGATGAAAAAATATATCCATGTCTTATGGCTTATGAAAGAGGGTTATCCTTATTTAGGTGAAGGTATAGATAAAAAGGATGTATTATCAAATTTAACAGAAAAAATATGTAATGGAAGTAAATCAAAGAAATTGTATAATCAAGTAGTTTTATTGTTAGATATGTTATTAAAAAAATAGAGAAATGACTTACAATGATGTACAACGATATTATAAACAATTTCTCCTATAATAAATTATAAAAATAAAGTTTATTTAAGTGAAAGTCAGGAAAATAAACTTAAATCAGCTTTTAGAAATAAAGAAGAACTAACATTACAAATAGATAAATCTAAAACTCCTAATCATGAGATGTATTTAACTAAATCTCAAATTAATCATATTAATGATGGAAAAAGAATTACAATCAGTAAAACTCAATTAGATAAAAATGGAGGATTTTTACCATTTCTAGCAGCACTTATACCCTCTTTAATAACCGCTGTTAAATTTGCAGTTCCAGCATTAGCAACAGGTGCTTTATCTGGATTAGCTAGTTCAACTGTACAAAAAAAGATGAAAGAATCTGGGGGGAAAAAACGTGGAAAGGGGATATATCAACCTTGGGAATTAGTAACAAAATGATTGAAGAAAATATGAAAAATGAAAAAGGATTTAGAGGTGTATTTACCTCCGATTTATTACCTAAAACAACAGGAAAATTTGAAAATGGAATCATTAATTTTAATGTATCAACAGGTCCTGGAACTCATTGGGTTTGTTATTATAATGACACTCAATACAAATATGTGGAATATTTTGATCCGTTTGGTGAATATGACAATATGAAGAAAGACTATATTCCTAAAAATATTAAATCATTTCTTGTAACATCTAATAAAAAAAACAAAAATAGGTCATAATGATAGTTTTTTACAGAAACCTACATCTGTAAAATGTGGTTTATTTTGAATGAAATATATATGAGAAAGGAATAAAAGTAAATCACCTAAAAATGTTCTTAAATCATTTCCTACACAAAAACCTAGTGACTATAATGAAAATTTTGTTCTGTATAAATGATAATATTAAAATGTGAAGGTCATGAGAAATCAGAGGAATTTACTGTAAATTTTATTACACCTCTAAAATTAAAAAAATTAACTTTACAGTCGTTTTCTATGGAAGTTTCATGGTTTAATATAAGTGAGAATTATGGAAATAACATATTTAGAATGTATACATTAGACACAGATATAACAATTGTTATCTCAAATGGAAATTATACTGTAAGAGGTTTAAATGAGTATATGATGAAAATATTTGGTAAGGATCCACCTGTCAAATTTGGTATTATTGAAGCAAGACAAAGAATATCTATTAAACTGAAAAATGGTTGGGTAATTGATTTTACAAAAAGTAACTTTCATAAAATTATAGGTTTTTTAAAACCGATATACGGAAGTTATGATGAAGAAACAGGGGTTGAAGGTGAACATGTAGCTGATATATCCAATGGAAATGATAATATTTATATTCACTGTGATGTTGTAAAAGGATCTTTAATAAATCAATCTAATTCAGAAGCCATTTATTCTTTCATTAATAAAAATCCTCCAGGTAGTATAATTTCTAAAGAATTTAATAATTGGATATATTTTCCTGTTAAAACGGATCCTTTTGAAAGAATAAAAATGAGGATAACTAATCAAAAAGGTGAATTAATCGAGTTAAATAAAGGAGCTGTAGAATTTAATTTTATTCCTATTTTTGAGGATAACTACGTTAAAAAAATATATCAATTGTTAGACCAGGTTTTTCTTCATAAATAAATGAATAAACATAGATTATATAGAAAAAGTAAAGAAATACAATTATTTTTAAAGGTTTTGTTGAAAACTGAAGACCAAACACGGAATAAATTAAATGAAATATTTTCAATGAAAAAGAAAGGAGGTGGTTTAAAAATTCTTCGTAAATAAATGGAAAAGATTTATAATTTGAGTGATACTCATTATTATTATATTGAACAAATTAAAAGTTATGAATTAAGAGAAATTCACCCAAAAGAACATAGTTCAGATGAGAATGTCACCTATGTTTTTCATATTAATGATACTAAAGCAAAAATTTTATATTCTAGAGGATATCTTGAACAAAAATTAAAAATTACAAAAAATGATAAATCATCCATAGGAAACGAAAATGTGAGTCTGGTAAATGGCGGAGGTTTAATCAAAACTTTAAAAGTACATATAGGAGATACCGAAATTGAATCAAATACACAGTCAAATTTTTCAATCATGAATCATGCTTTAAGATTAACTCATTATACTCCTGATTATGTAACATCACAAGCTCAAGATGAATTTTTTTATCTAGATACAGCTGATTCAGCTAACCGAAAAGAGTTAAAATATGAGGATACTTTACAAGATACTACTAAAATAACTGATATTTTTAATAATTTGAAAATGAATAAAGAGTATAACGAAGGATTCGCAAAGAGATGGGAACTAACGAAAGATAGCAATGCCATTAAAATATGGACACCTTTAAAAGATATAATCGATTTCTTTAGAGAATATGAAAAGGTAATTTCTGGTTTTGAAGTGAAAATAGAAATTCAAAGAAATGAAAATAAGAATATGATATATACTGATGTCGAAAATGTTAATTATAAGGTAGTAGTTGAAGGTTTAACCTTGCATTTATCTTATATAGAATTTAAAAATTCTGCAGAAAACGTGTTTATGGAATCATTTTTATCTGATAAAGATATAGAGGTAAATTGGGATCGATATAGATTTAAGATGGTAGGTCCCTATAAAAGTGATAGTGGATCTGTCACAGCAGCAATAGCCTCTGATGAAGTTTTAGGTGTCTATGTTATTCCTCAGTACGTTGAAAGAGATGGTAATTATGAAAAAAAAAATATGATATTTGATAATATAGATATGACTGAATGCTGGTTGATGATTAATAATAAACAAATTCCTCTTATGCGTTACAAAACGAATTTTACCAATAAAGATTATAATAGAGTGTATGAAGCTCTTTTACATGCAGGATTAAATGATATAAATACAGAAACAGGATGTTTGATAAATAAGAAGAATTATGGAAAATTGTATACTATATTTTATTTTGACTTATCAAATCATGAAAACTATACCGATTTAAATAATTTAGATATTGAATTTAATTGGGAGAGATTAATGAATACTCAAAAGGAATATAAGTTTCATATTATTTTTAAAGAAAGAAAGAGATGTTTTATAAATTTGAAAAATAAAACTATAACAATGGTTAAGAGTTTAAAATCATAAAATTAATGCTATAATAAATGAGTGCTTATTATCCACCTTATGATGATCAAATGAAAGAAGGGCCTATTGGACCTCCTGGTATAGGTTTTTAATTAATGGATGATGGAAATTATGATATGGAAAATAGAATTTTAAAAAATTGTGAAAATCCTATAGATGATTTAGATTTAACCACTAAAAGTTTGGTTTTGAATAAAATAGAGAATAATCATTTTGAATTGAGAAATCTTATAGAAACTAAATATGATAAAGATTTTTTATCCTTTACTGAAGAAACATGTAAGAGAATAAAAGAATTAGATGAAACAACTTTACATTCTTCAGAAGGAAAACCTTACGATGCAAAAGGTAAAAAAATAGGTAATGTAGCATATCCTAAAGGTGATAAAAATATTGTGAATAAAAGATATTTTGAAAAAAAATCATTAATATTACAGAATGATAAATTTGATGCAAAAAATAAAATAATTACGAATGTTTCAGAACCTGAATATGATAATGATGTTGTCAATAAAATATGTTTAGACAATAGAGATATCTGGATTACCATAGAAGATGATTTTCATACTTTTACAACTGGGGGATTGAAAAAAGTATATTTCAACATGATGAGTTAGTTCTAAATTACTGGATCAAGAGATGCGATTAACTACAGATATGTATATGAAAATTTCTATATATTTAATAAATATGGATATAGATCATCCACTAGGTAGAATATATACATATTCTAAAAGTCAAGATCCACTGATATCACTAGAAATCAATAGTAAGGAAATTTTAAGAGTAGGAATGAGCCATAAAGATTCAGTAACTTGTTTTGCCTATGGAAAACGCAACGATATTACTACATTATTGATATTACCTGAGGGTAATTCAAACACTTTAAAACCTTATATGCATATTGAAAAAATCCCTTTCTAAAATACATTCACCATTAAATGGATATTGATTGGAGTGCATTTTCCAGAAATAATTTATTTGAAGATGTAATTAGAAATCTTAAAGATCATGTAAATTGGGATTTAATTTTTCAATATTCATCACTGTCTGACTCTTTTATTGAAGAATTTGCTCAAACTGATGATTGGCCTAAAATTTCCAGATATCAAAAATTATCAGAAGATTTTATAGAAAAATGTAAAGATAAAGTAGATTGGGTAAACGTTTCTCGATATCAAACTTTAAGTAAAGAATTTATCATAAAATGTTCTGATTATTTAGATTTATATAAAATATCAATGTTTCAAAATCTTACAGAAGATACCATGAGAGAATTAAAAGATGATTTAAATTGGATGTATATAGTTAGATATCAAACATTTAGTGAGAATTTTATAGAAGAATTTATGGATAAATTAGATTTTTGTTATTTGATTAAATACAAATTTGATCTATTACCTGATCACTTTTTTAATCTTTATTGGAAAAAAATACAAGCTATACAGGTGAGTGAATTAAATAAAAAGTTTGGTCATTATGAAGAAGAACCTTATAGAGAAAAAATTATTGAAGAGATTTGTAAAGTTAAAAAAACCTTGAGAGAATGTGTTTATTTTTTGAGACAATTAACTAACAAAGATGAAAAAATAAATATATTGTAAATATGTTTCTAAATAAATGAATGTTATATATAATAATGGTAAAAAAAACATTTATATCTTTCTTAAATATAGAGAATACTACTGAAGTGATATCTATGTTTTTATTAAATTATGGTATAGAAAATTATACGAGTAGTAAATTAACGTCACTTGAAGGTATAGAATATTTAACTAATTTAAAACAATTATATTGTGAGGGAAATAAATTAAACGTCACTTGAAGGTATAGAATATTTAATAAATTTAGAAATATTATCTTGTGGAGGAAATAAATTAACGTCACTTGAAGGAATAAAAAATTTAATAAATTTAGAAAAATAATATTGCAGAGGGAATAAATTAACGTCACTTGAAGGTATAAAAAATTTAATAAATTTAGAAATATTAGACTGGGGAACAAATAAATTAACGTCACTTGAAGGAATGAAAAATTTAACGAATTTAAAAGAATTATATTGTGGAAAAAATAAATTAAAGTCCCTTGACAGAATGAAAAATTTAACGAATTTAAAAGTATTATATTGTGGAGAAAATAAATTAACTTCACTTGAAGGAATAGAAAATTTAACTAATTTAGAAGTATTATATTGTGGTGTAAATAAATTAACGTCACTTGAAGGAATAGGAAATTTAACTAATTTAGAAAAATTATATTGTGGAGTTAATAAATTAGCGTCACTTGAGGGAATAGTAAATTTAACTAATTTAGAAGTATTATATTGAAGAGAAAATGATATTACATCCTTAAATGAATTAATATTTTTACCTAGAATAAATGAAGTATGGTAGGATGAAGATAAAATAAATTTACCCCCAATTTTAAAAAGACGTCATAATAGTGTATATAAAGACTCTCAAAATGTACATAATACATATATTCAAAAATCTCTGAGATAGACTATCATAAAATTATTACATACAGAAATTAAATATGATTTAGATGAATGCATTAAAGTATTAGGTATAGAAATTAAAAGACACTTACAAGAGGTAGAATTCCATAATATTAAATTTAGAGAGATATTAGTTATTGTGTTTAATAGAATTTTAAAAAATGAGAATAAAAACGAAATAATAAAAGTGTTGAAAGATGAACTAAAAGAGAGTGATGATAAATGTTTTGTAGGGAAAGTAACTAGAATAATTAATGTACTAAATGGATTTGATCCTGATGTTTCTATTACAATTTCTGATAATGAACAAAAAAATATTATAGCTGAAAAAATATTTAGAGAGTCAAAGTCTGATGAAGAATACAGAGTAAAACTTAAAAAAGAGATGGAAGAAAGAGGTTTCACAGATTATGAAGAATGGGTGGATTTATATTTATAAAAAAATGTTTACTAATAAATGGATGAGTGTTTAAGTGATATTCGAGCTTTAAATTTTACAAATTCTGAAGAAATTTTCTATTTGACTTATCTTTGTAAAGAATTGTATGATTTGTATATAAAATATGATCATACTAAAAAACTATTATCAGAAAGTTTTCAAAGGATGACTGTATTAAATGAAAAGGAAGAAAATGAAGATATTAAATTGAATGGATTAGAAGTTTTATATGTTATTTCAAAGAACTTATTCTATTATGATTAGATTCCTGTGTATTTATAAAAAATGTTTACTAATAAACGGAAGAATTCAATAGACTTAGAGGTTATCCCAAAACGTTTAAATTAAAAGATTTAAATCCTGGGAAATATGATCTGATATCATTGAGAAAAATTAATACTAAATATGGAGATTCAGTAATCGTAAAATTAGATGTGGAAGTTGAAGAAAAGAAGTATTACCTCGCGAATAAACATGGAAAACTTTCTGATGAATCAATAAAATTAATAAAGGAAGATATATATTTAAGTATATGGGTATGATAGATGATAAATACGAATATGAATTAGAGAAAGCTTAATCATTTTTCTCTATAATTCAGGGGGGGGGGTGCGTCACCCCACACTATATTGTATAAAATTATCATCTCTTTTTTATTAAACATATGTTTTGTAAATTCATAATGATTTCATTTTTTTAATATATTAGAGGATTCAGGTCCTCATATTTTTATAATTCTTTTTAATTTTATAAAAAATGTTTAGATTTAGTTAAAAATTTTGAGTTTTTCTATTAAGTAAATGGGGGGGGGGTCTCAACCCCACCCTTTAAAAACAGGGCATTTTTAATATATTAGAAGGCTTCCATTCATTTGGGGGTCCTCTATTTCACGCATTTATTTTAAAATCATATTTTTAATATCAATCTCTAATATATTTGATATTATTTTCTTTTATATATTCAAAGATTTCGATAGATTTGGTCTCAATAATGTCTTATATGACTTAAATATGAGTCAAAATGTATTAAATTTTAGAGTCCAAAAACTCACTTGATTTTTGATTTTTTTAAAAATGCGTATTTTTGAATGATTTTATGCATTTTTGGTCTTAAGAGGTTGTCCTGGTTTTTAAAAAAATGGAGGAAAGTGTAGTGTATGGGTATGAATCTGGGAACAATATGACATAGTCATTTTGTCCCAGAGTCATACCCATACACTACTAGTATTTCTCCCTATATTAAAAAAGTAGCTACCCCTGCCGCCACCGCTGTTTAACAAATTTTTCGTTCTTTGCTTCTGTGCTTTGTATCGCAAAAACTATAGTCAACAAAATATAGAATATGGTACCCTTGTAGAGAAAGGTTTGAAACACTCTGAAATAAACCGTTTCGATAAATATAAACGTGACAGGTATTTGACATACCCTATCCCAAACAGTTCTATCCCGTTTTGCGGGCACTGGCGTCCATGGACGCCAATGCTCGCAAAGAGGGATCGAACTGTTTGGGATAGGGTATGCCAAATACCTCTCTTTTTGAGAGGTTCTTCGTTTGGGATGGACGCAGTACCACCCGTAAGCAAAAGGTTAAGAGAGAGCCAACCAGAAAGCAGAATGAAAAGCCCCAGCTTTTTCCTTTTCTCCCATTCCTGTGTTGAACTTTGAGTTTGTTGATTTTTTTGCACAGACGAAGAGTACCTAATGTATCCTCCAAACAGTTGTATGTTACTTATTGTGTAACTTGTGATTATTTACATTGCTCTAGTTTTCCTTATCCTTTGCATAACGTGCATTTTACTTATTAATCATTGAAACAACTTTATGAAATTGATTGGTAAAAGTTGAAAAAAAATTATATGAGCAATACAACTTTCCTTACATATTAGCGAATTTAGATACTATGAGTAAACTACACATTAAAGATTTTTTGATTTTTAGATAAAGCTGCATGCCAAAAACTTTTTGCAGTTACCAGTTAAAATAAGAATGCAGCATTTCATGTAATTCACTTAATAATTTCGAAAGCTATTGCGTTTTCTGTGGAATTTTAATTATAATATCTCGAGAAAGGCTCTTGATAATATAACTATTGTACATAAAGGTAATTTATTTGTTAACATATATAACATATTTAAATTTATTATATTTTTTTCATTTTAGAATAAAAGCGTTAATATCTTAATAACGTCCCCTGTAAGATATATCTTCTACATATAAAATTACATATAAAATGACTATTTTTGTAACAAATGAAAACTGTTTATAAATAAAACTTTATAAATAAAAAAAAAAATTTTAAATGTTGAGTGTTACTCAATATTGAGTTGATTACATAAATCATACCATTCGCTTTTAAATTAAAATTTCATTTAAAATCACAATTTCGTAACGTATTTGTAATTATGTTTTTAACATCTTCTCGAGTTTTGAAGAGAAATATTCAAGATTTTTTCTTTGATTCAATCACCTCAAAATTCATTAGGCTTCTGACGTTCATCGATTAAAATAGTCATACCAAATTATTTCGAATATCTCAATTTGTTCGAGAGACACCATATCCACAGACAAACATATGCATTTAATTTAGTATCACTTCACTCAGCGACCACAATTAGATCCCATTGACATTTACTAATAAAAAGTGCAGGGGGACATAGACACATCGAAAAAACGGTTTATTCTTGTCCAGGAATACTTGAAACATATAGTCTCTAAAATCCGACAGTATAATTTGACAGTATAATGTTTCATTAGATACTATGTTAGAAGGAGAGAGAAAAAATACATTAAAATGATATAACCTGTTCAATAATGAACTAGATCACAACGTATGAAGTATAACGAAGTCATGTTCTATACTTGATACGATATTGACTTGATATGATCCTTAAATTGATTGTGTAATGTATATTTACTTTCTTATGTCTGAATGCAACACACAAATTTATGTATAAATAAAATATAACTGACTTGAGAGTATATAATTGGACACATACATACTGTTGCGAAAAATATATATGTATTTATAAGAAATTGATTTACAGCCGCGAAACTCGATATGTATTGTTTGATATCCGGATCAGAGATATACAAAAGATTAAAAAAAAAGGAGAAAAGAAAGAAATTATTAAGAAATTGTGGCAATAAAAAGATGACATTTTAGTAAGTGGTAAATCCTCCCCGAGCAGCTGTATATAAGCAGATATTCGGTGCGGTATAGAGTCAGTAAGGTTTCTTATGTCCCTTTATGGAAAATTCTGTCACAAATGTTGCAGCTCGTCACTTAATTCGGTGGTATTCTGAAAATGCTGCAACTGCTGTCCCGGCATTTGAATCGTTGGGAGCAGAAAGGACTTCAGTCCATGTTTTTCCAAAATGGAGATAGCAATGGTTCCAGTATGTTTAAAAGTGCACCCATCAATGTAAATAGAAAAGAGTTCAGTCTAATGATTAGTTAGGGTGGGACAGAGGAGCCAATTTCCTTGTTGAGAGCAAACTGGCCTTTAGTCCTGGACTGACGCCGTTGCTGCTTACAATAGACTATGACGTCTACTAGATGGCAGCACTGTAGAATAACTTTTAGCGTTCGATAGTATTTCTCCAGCCTTTTAACTAAAATATGAATAAAATGAACCAATAAATATTAATCTCACGTTCTTGGTTTCTCAGTGGCCTATATGCAAAATATTCAATTGCCAGTAATTCCTGTTCAAGAAACATTTTATTTAAGACAATTAACAATGAACGTCTTTTGCATCCATGATATCAAACAGAACTTTGCTAAAATGTATTTGTATAATAAAGGCGAAGCCAAGAAAGGACCCAATGAAATTTGCTCATTTTTATTTGATTATTTGCAAAGCGTACCACCAGAAATTGCAACGATTCGGGGAGCAAAATAAAAATCACTGCCTTTCTAGATTTTTATAGCTCTTACGGATTCTGGTCGTTTAACTGAAATAGAACACTTCTTTCCAGTCAGGTGTCATTCATATCTACCGTGTGATAGGGACTTTGTGTAAATCATCCATCTTAGATCTCATGATAGAATTTATGGAATTGAGGATGTTGCTGAATTGATTAAGACTAGCTACAGACAGGAAAATTTTGATGTGAAAATGGTTTGTGCTAATGAAGTGATGAACTTTAAGTACTGGATAGGATATTATAAAAAGACCTGTATATCCCAAGAAACATCTCAGGCAGTTAGTAGAGAAATGAAGGTTCATTTTGGGATAAGTTCTCTAATGTATTTTAAATACAGCAAAAAAACTAAAGGATGTGTGATTGCCAATCAATTTATTGACGATATTTTGTGTCATACATTTAAGCTAAGGCATGCCGGCAAACCTTCTCTAAAGTTACCTCCAGAAAAAGCGTATCCTGATGGAAGAGTTCCGATTGAATCAGCTTAGATAAAAGACATATCTAAGCTGCTTCCTTACGTTCCTGAAGAATATCAACAATTTTACCAGAAAATAGTTGGCAATTGGCCAACAAGTAGTGAAAATGTCGATGATTAACAAGATATTTCAACAATTAATTGAAAGATTTATGCATAAAACTCTTTTTTACTCGTACTTAGAATTAAATAGGTTAAAAAATGTTTCAATCTTTGAAATACCCCATCCAAGCACAAATAAAAATTAAATACTTAAGATTATTTCTTATATGATAATAGAAAATTGAGAGAAATCCACGTATTTTCTACATGCGTCCAGAAAGGGCTTCAGTCCAGGATCTTAATTTTTTTCTGTATGGCCTAAACTTTGTACATTAAAATTACAAGTACCTCAGAAAACTTTTTTATGCACTAGATCATAAGTGTAATTTTTTTTTATAATTTTTTGCACTTACAGGAAAGACAGCAAATAGTTTTTTTCAGTTTTCTCAAAAAGTGATTTTAAGGACTAAAGCCCTTTCAGCACGCAGCTATTCATTTCCTAGACTTGTTCTATTGGTGATTGGTCTGGGGACCTGTACGGCCATGGGAAAGTATTAAAGCCTCGAAGATTTTATTGAGAAAGTCGTACGGTATTTCGCCGAATGTTGTCTTGTTGGTTAATGGCACATGGGCGGCTTCATATCATATGTAGAACAATCGACTGCAGAATATCATCTACGTACAAGCGAACCATCATATCGACTTGCAGCACAACTATAGGAGACCTTCAGCCCCACGAGATGGTTTTCCAGGCTGTAATGGCCATGTTCCGCTCAATCACAAATGCGGGATCAGAACGCTGGCGAATCTTCATCCTCACACGTATCCGGTGGTCATTAGCACTGAGAAAGAATCGGGGTTCGTCACTAAAGACAGCATGCCTCCAATCGAACACTGTGCAGGCTTACCGAGATCGGTACCAATCCAGATTGCTCTTCCTATGTTCAGGGATCAGTGATATGGGCGCCAATCTTCAGGGGAAACGACAACTAATCCCACCTTCTGCCATTCGTCTCCGAATGGTACCTATTGATACAGAACGCATGGATGTCAAATGCCTTTGAATGGCTGGTAGCGACGCCATTGGTGTGAACGTGGCTCCATTGGTGTGAATTGATGTAAAAGGTCTCTCGTTTTTTGAGAGCAGGAAGATTTGTGCAGTCTGCTCTAAATGTCAAGCTCAGCAGGCTTCTCCTGAACACATCCTGGACTGTCTGGGACTTTCCAGAGAGGACATATACTCTTCCCCCCTTCTGGTCCTCGACTTCCTTAGGGTCAACGGTCTAATGGATCTTGTCTGACTTCGTCAGACAGGAGGATAAGCCACAACAACAACAACGTGGCTCCTCTCCTGACTGCTCGATCCCTCGAGCAGTTTCTCAGTCTCAATCCCTGTGATTATTCATGTGCCTTCGCTGATTCACTATTCCCAACACCGAACAACTACTATATCGGTCCGACCAAGATAACGAATGACATGTCTGTTGGACCAATCAACTCCCCTTAGGTCTATGATGTAACCTTTCAATAAATCCGACAATTGTTTAAAGCGTCAACGAATTCGTCTCAAAGACTTATTTATACACATTTGTACAAAACTTGCATTATTAAAGCCGTAAAGCTAGTTAAAATTATCCGTGAGTGAGAACATTGGACGTTTTAAATGCTGCATGATGCCTCGTTCTCATACGCGTTGCATGATCCCTGTAAATTCATTGCCGCTGACAGTTTGATGATTTGAATAACCCTTTGAACGACATCTGCATGCTGAATTTCGCGGCTGTGGCTCTTTCTATAGGTGCATATATTTTTTGGTAACAAAGTGTATATATTTCGCCTCATTAATGTATAGAAAGTTAAATGCATAGAAACACAAATCATATATTGTTATCGTATACTGTTGCTGTAAGCCAAGTATACTTTAATTACTTTGTGAACATTTAAGTACATGGGAAACTGCAATAAAAGAAAACCAACCGTCCATGTCCAACAAAGTGTTACAAGTTAATAAAAAGCCCAAACCTTAAATGTTCTGAACAATTAACCAGACTTTTTGACTGCAGAAAAAATTTGATGTGGGCAGCACATGACTTATAAAACAATCATTTAATGGATATATTTGAGCATACATAGTTTTGTAATTTAGATTTTGACGAGTTTTGCAGGCCATTTTGCAAAAAATGGCTTCTCCTGCTTTTGTTCATTTTCTAATCGTACCAAAATCTAATAAGCACCAGAGAATTGTACAAATAACTTATCTACCAAATTTTGTGAAATTTGGTCAGTTAGTATTTAAACTAGAGTGGATACATGGAATTTTTACGGGCCATTTCGCAAAAAAAGACGGGTTCTGTTTTTACAAATCCTACTAAAAACAAATCAGCACCAGGGTCTCACCCAAGTGACTTACTTACCAAATTTTATGAAATTCGGTCCATTAGGTTTTTTAGTTAGAGTGGATACATACATTGCACAGACACACAGACAGACACACACAGACATCACGCTGAAAAAAATGTTCTCGTATTCTAGAGGTCTCGAAACGTGTAGATCCGTCGAAAAATCGAGTTGCGATTTTCAGCATGATTCCAATACTTTCCCTATACATTACCATGTATTGCAGAGAAACTAAAAGCTATCATATGAGACTGAAATTACATTTTGGCATTGCAATTAAAAAACAGTGCCTTACAGTCTTAAAAAAAAAATAGTGAGCGTAACAACTGCGAGATCACGTGAAAGAAATCCAATAACAGAAATTCTATCAGCTAGGGCAGGCTCGACCGAAGTTACGATGAATCAATCAAAATAATTACCTTCGGGATGAGAAAAAATGGCGGAGCCTACAAGTTTTTGATAATCTTACAGGATATTTCTGATTCAGACAATCAAAATTATAATTCTCTGCAACTGTGTATTAGCGTTTTCAGATATTTTTGAGCACTCGACCACTGTGGTTAAGTTAAGTTAGTTTACTACAATTGACTATTTTTTATGGTTTTTCAAAAACATAAATTCCAAAATCTTCTGATTGTGTAATTATGATTAAAATCTATATCATTCTTATATGCTCAGATTGACATAATTTTGGCAAATGTCATTGAAATCGCTCTCATCATTCTAGAGATATATTATCCACAAACTCACAGACACATCTGCGCGCATATAAAAATTCATATTGCACGCATTACAGGAAAAACTTCAAAATTTTCTATTTGAATTCAAGAATGCTAAAATGATGTAAATCCGCTAAAAACTCGTAATCAAAATTTTGACCCTGTCAAAATACGTTCCCTTGATATATCAATTAAATGTTAAATTTCAACTATTAATTGAAAGTTAGATGTTAAGCTCATCATAATAAGGTGCTCATAAAGTTATGCTTAGGATTCCTCCCTCTCCGTCCAACTGATGTTATTCTTAAATTTAACAAAACATAACAAAACATAATTACTAACGGAAACTCTGACAAAACGGAATTAATTTACTTTCCTCTAGAGCCCCCGGTCGCAACACAACGTGTCACTAACTGTGAAACTCCACATATTTTAAATCAAGAAAATTAAGTTAATAATTCCTATAAAAGCGACCGAAATTATTAATGACATTGTATTTAATTTTCATGGATATTAAATTTACATTAACTTGGCGGCGTTTCTCATAAGGCACCAAGTCTGTGATATTGCGCCAAATATATCATTTAGGTGTATAAACGTCACAAGCAGTCAATGCTAAGGGATTTTTATATAATAATTTTAATATAATTTTATTTAACTTTTAGGCTAAATCAGTTTAAAAACGCACATTATATTCTAAGAATGAATCCTAAATGGAGTGCCACTCATTTTTCTTTTAAAATGTCATAAAAAGTTACTGAAAATTTGCTACAATTGTCTATTTTAATGTTTAATATTTTTTGAAAAACACTGAAATTGATAATTTTCTCAATGTTCGATTACGTTTAAAATCGATACCCTTCTTGTATTCTCAGATGGGAACAATTTTATCAAATTCCATTCACAGACCTGATATACTTTCAGACATACGTACAGACATTTATTCATCTTGGACGCATACACAGAAACCACATCAAAAATGTTTAATTCGAGTTCAAAAATGCTAAAAAGGTATAAATCAATCAAAATGCCGGAATCAAATTTTTGATCCTGCCACAATACCAATAGATTATACAAGATATCTAGGAAAAGTAATAAAGATGTTTTAAATTATTGTATTCAAAAATTTCCCCCAAACCACATGTTAATAATATTTGTTCAAAAACATGCAATCCGTGGCATGTAAACCATGTATTTCGATATGACTCCTCAGCTATTTTGATCCCTCTGTTAAACTGAGAATTGGTAGATAACTTAAAAACTACTGGTAATAAAATGGTTGTTAAACTCCTGGTAATAAAAAAAACATTCCTTTAAGTAAAACTGTTAAGGCAAAAATATACGTATACTGTCAGGAAATTCATTTGTAGTAAATAGAATGGCACCATCATATAAATGAGTTTCATGTGACGTCACGTTCGCGATTCCACGGCACAGCGGCCATGTTCTTTGTAACATCGGTCTATCCGTACTATTGAAGAATGGGAGATTAAGATAACAATTATGCTACATAATAAAATGATAACGTTCATATTACTTGACAAATTTATTTCCTCATAATATATTACATAGAAACATACAGATTTAAAATGTACTTTACTTGTGAAATAGATAAAAGAGAATAGTTAGGACAATTTAAGGTGATAAGAATATCAACACACCTAAACGAATATAAATTTTTATAGATTTTCAATGTTAAACATCCAATTGTTAGCCTTATTATCTACCTAATAAATAATATGAACTGATTTTTTCGCAAATCAGTTAGTTTATTTAATTATAATAAATATATTGAGATTAACACACTAGTACATTAAAATAAATTAAATAAATAAGCATCAAAAGTACCTTGACTTCTTGTTTTGTAGCCTGACTTGGAGTAACTGTAAAATATAGCGTTACGTCAGACCATTTGACGGATGATATCAGAACAGGCGATAGAGAAAAACTTTGTATTGGAATTATGGATCGTCAGATAAACCCGTAATAATTAATTTTTCTCTATACCTCTGTTGGCTTTCTAAAGGCAATTTCTCGACGTAATCAGATAATTTCATATTGTAAACCTATCTATGTTAAGAAAAAATGGCTTCACTATGTTAAGAACTAACACTTTAACATTGAAAGAATACAGTGATGGTGGACGGCTTCTACAGAGAGTATGGCGGTAAATGTGACGTCGGTGCAACTTATCTATTAATTCGACTGCATTGTCCAGACATAACCAGGTGTGCATAAAACTGTGTTCAGAACTCTCGACCGATCAGCAAGACTAATTACTAAATGTTGAAAACATAACGCTGACGATTTCATCAGCGGGAGCCAATTGTACTTTTCAAAACGACCAATGACGTTGCGTTGAAGCACCAAGATACGCCCACTAATCGGTTAACTAAACATAGACATGATTATATTACGTGAAAGTAATATTAGAACGTTATATGATAATTTAAGAGTAACATAAAATTGTGACTACTGGTAAAAATGTCTATATATTATCTGGAACAAGTGCACTCATATATCACCCAAGATTAATCTCCATTTTTCTTCTTTGCCAAGAAGAAAGGAAGGAAAGAAAGAAAGTGCACTCATGATTTAAAATTTGCATATTGATGACCAGAGTTATATAATGTGCTCGTTAACGCCTTACATTTGCACTTTTTGATTTGTCGACTTAGTTTTGGGACGTGTTTCGTTTAAGTTACGCATTCGTTCAGATTTTATTACCTGTGCAAATATGGCTTCCAAAACTGTTCCTCTTAAGCCTTCCCCTTCTAAGAAAAAAAATCCTTCCAAGAACGGGTCCTCCAAAGGAGATCCTCCAGATGATTCTTCCAACAATCCTCCTTCCAGCGATATGCCTTGCAAATGCGGAAGTAAGTTTGTAGTATTGATACTTTTATGCACAATTGATTTCTTTCAGAAATAATTCTTAATATGCTTTTTAAAACTACAATTTTACTTTCTTATAAATGACTTGGAAGTTGATTGTTTTGAAATCCTTGTATTATAAATGTAAATCTAACCGGTTACTTTTCCTAATGAACATGTATTTCAAATTTAAACTGGTAAAAACAAATATAATTAAACTAAACAGTTGAATTATTACTTTACTGTAGGCTGAAGTTTAAAGCTGGAAGATTGTGTGGGTACAAAGAAAGTATCTTTCCAAATGTACTGACATATTTCTTTATATTCTTAAAATATCTCGTTGTACCATTTTTGTCTTGCACTCTTGTTTTACGGGCTAAAATTAATTATTTAAAGATTTGTGTTTTAGAAACTGTGATTTAATGAATTTAGATTGTCGTTTTAAACAATATTGGTGTCCACTTGTTGAGCTTATAACTGGATAGTTATGATCTTCTAGACAACACTTATTAATTGCATTTGGCTTCATACATCAGTATTTATCAACATGAAACAAATATTCATTAATTTGTACATGCATGTTTTTACTTCCTTTATATACGTAGTGTTATAAAGGATATTTATTGTGACGGGGTCGAAAGTTCGTTTCAAGCATCCCTGATCACGAATCAAGCATTTTTGACGTGTGTGTCGAGACTATAAATGACGAGCGAATGGGCCGATTCGAAGGAAATTTAGTACAAAAATTACGATCCGTAAACACTGGAAGCCTATTGCTTTTATACGCAGTAGTGTTCAGAATTCCCCTAAATTTCAGAGAGAAATTTTGAAAAAATTCAAAGTCAAAACCTCTTAAAGTTGCGTAAATATACATTTCTTATGTAATTTTTCATCAGAAAACGATTAGCATAAATTTTAGAACGCTAACATGAACCGTTCTTGATATATCGCGCATTTTTCAAAAATTATCAAATCATAAAATAAAAAAATTCCTATTGAGGAACATTCTCACTTTTCATATGCAATACCATTCGATAAATTTGGTGAGATCATTTTCGTGGATCTAGCTCGTTCCATTCATGGTGGGGGGAGATGTTTAAGAGTAAAAAATACAAAAGTATTACTTTAACACCAATAGTCTCTTATCTGCTGCAAGAAAACTTATTTCTCCGTCCATAACGTTTGGCGGAATGTCGGCGACTTTTTAAATGTTGCTAAATTAACAAATCTCGCCAAATGGATAAAAATAACGCTAAATCAATGAAAATGACTGCTGATTGACGAAAATTCAATATATTGGAAGGAGTATAAATATCTACTATTGGAAATATATTTTTACTGTCAAAGTAAATTCATTGCATTATATGAGGAAAGTCACATCGGATTTTTCCACTTGCATTATGGTCTGGCTACTTTACAAAAAAAAACTTCCACATTTTTCACAGATCTTTTACAAGGTAACAAACGTACGATACTGAAGTTTATTTAAATTTTATTGTTGAAGGCCTTTGTTTCGTTACGAAAGATGTTTTAAGACCTATTACATTTGGAATACTTTCGTAAAGATGAGTCTTTAGATGTGCAAATCGACATGTATAGCCTAAATATTTAATTTCCGAAAATTGGAACCATAATTGGAACCATTGGATTTAATTTCCGAAAATTGCAGGAGGGGGGGGGGGAAGCAATAGCTTTATAATGGAATAGTTTTCGGAATAAAACTAGTTGCAACTGCGTATGGCGTAAATAGCATACACGCAATTTAACACTATGTTTAATTCACCAATGTGGCAAGCACGGATATCAACTTAAACTATATTTAAGACTTCATTACAAAAATTTTAATTTAAAGACTTATTGATTTTCACTAATGATATAACTAAACATAAACGTTACAAAAGCGGTGCAGTTTCACGCTCCAGTTTTGTGCTATTCGCCAGTAGTACATTCAAATTGAAAAGAGGCTTTGTTTCCTTTTGCATGCGTATTGCATAAAAATCTTTAACATTATGCTAATATGGTGGATGTTTTACAAATTATTTAGGTAATAAGTACCATTTAACTTATTTCAAACTTTTCTCGACATAATACAAATGAGCATGTGACATCGTTTGGTATCTCTAGAGCATGTGACATCGTTTGGTATTGGATTACCATGAAATACTTGTTATACGCATTTTAACTGACTGTAAGTTAACCCAATCTTCGGGATATTCTACAGAAAAGACCGAATATTTTATTGCTGATTTACCGTATTGGAATGAGTTTATCCAATGCTGCTCAACTCTGTTTCGGGTTGATCGCAGCAACATATTAAGAATACCAAGTTAATTTTCGGAGTTCATAGAACTTTGACATTTATTTAGTATACACTATTATCGGAACCTTTTTATAAAGTAAAAAATATTTTAATGTTTCGGATGCACCTATGATATTGGGAAATTTATATTACAAATAGAAGTACAGATCTAGAGTAGTTGATTACCTTGATTGTGTAAAATTGACTTTAAAACTATTAACCAGGTTATAAAGCTTGCAGAGATAAAGCAACCATTAAATGTTTAATGCCTAAGCAATTTACACCGTCTGAAGTATGAAAAAGTTATTGTTTTATGAATTGTCTCAAGAGTCAAAGTAAACTAAATGTACAGCCGAGGAAAAATTCCCCACTTGTCGCTCACTCGTTCATCTTGGATCAAATTTGGATACTATTAGATTTGGAATAACGTCCTCTACAAATTGTACATAAGTTTGCATAAGGGACAGATTTAATTGTATTTGGGCTAGAATAAAATTTAGTCTAGTACATTCAAATTTAAAGTAATTTGGATGTAGCGTTTCAGAGTTACAAATGTGTAAATTTTCGAGCGCCTACTGTTAAATTAGTTTCTCAAACTTTTATTCATCTTTTGTAATAATCCTCGCATGCTGATCTGTATTGAGTTATGTTAAGCAACTCAAACAAAATTTTATCTCTTATGAGATTTAATTTCATATTAATTCCATATGAACCTAGACGTATTTTGATCGAAATAGATTCACCAATATTTACAGGGGGAAAAAATTACAACAGATTCCTTACTGTAGCTCTTTCGTTACGTTTAAATACCCGTAATCGCAGTGGTTTTACGGATCGTACTTAACTTAAATGTTGGTTATATTAAATAGGAATTTAATTTTTGCCCAGTTTTATTAAAACTTTCTATAAAGTGTAGTAAAGATGCAGAGTTACTTTGTAACTATATCGAAGGTTTAAAGAAAAGATGGATCGCCAAAACTTGTATTCTTATAAATTGGACTTAATAGTCATAACAGATTATAAACGGTCGCGGAGTTAATGCGTTGAAATCCGCAAAATTGTGTTATTTATAAAGCATTTATACAGAAATTATAATTTATATTATAGAACTGATATTTACGTAAAGACTAATTGGCATATTTGCGGTTTAGTGTGCTGGTTATTCAAAATTAAGAACCATTGGACAGCATTAAAATATCTATTCTATGAACTAATCTCGCGACTTTAACATATTTGAATGTTATTACAATGGGCAAATTCCATCATTCGTCCATTTAGGTCATTTTAAAATGATATATTAAGAGTTAAGTTCTCAAATAAGACGACATATCGAATAAACTAGACATGATTCAGTAAAGTTGCAAATGTCCCACTTTGCTAATCCAAGAAATTTCGCCCTTGAAATTGAGGTTTCAATATGAAGCTGACCCATGAAAATTGCACATTCAGGAATATCTCCTAATATAAAGATCACAATTTGTATTTGGACTTATTTGGCAGACATTTAGATGCAAAGACTACCCGCAAGCAAATTCTTAGCACATAAATTCACGAAATACTCCATTCCTAATCGAATCGTAACTTTATATCTGGTCCAATATGGAAGTTGTTCGTGTAATAAGGGGTGGATCTTTTTACCCCCAGTTGTACATGCATTTAATTGGCATACGAAATGTAAACATTGTATAATGAAATTTAATTTTTGGGGGGTAGTTGTATGCTAATGTAGCATTAGGGTGGGTTTTAAAAAATATTAAATTTGCTATCTTCAGAAAGTTATATTGCATTGGTGATCTCAACCATAAAGAGCACCTGTGTATGTTAGCTTGTATCTTGATGCCTGCAACATGGACATGGCATCCACACTAAAACAATTTGAAAACCACAAAGATGTAAAAAGCATTCGTTCCATCTACTTGGATTTATCATAAAATTATATCTACATATTTTTACATAGGAACTAAATTTAATTTCTGCGTTAACTATTTATCTGGAATTTCTGCACGTATGGCATGCAATACAGGATGTACGGCATTTTTAAAAATAACGAAACTTTAGTTTCATAAACTTGGGTGTTGCCATTAAGCAAAATAATTAGGAGGGGGGGGTCCATAAATCCACCAAATTAACTCATTTTGTGTAAACTCGTGTGCAATGACTAATGCAAGAGTACAATTTGTTAGTTGCCGATTTTCGAAATCAAAAGGTACGGATATTCGTTGCATATAAAAATCTGATGGCAGCATATACACTTTCATTATATAATACAATGAATTTACTACTTTTACAGTAAAAAATAGGTTAATATTTATATTCTCAAAATAATGAATTTTACGTCATTTTCATTGATTTACATAATTTTTATGAATCTGGCGACATTCCGCCAAATTAGTCTCTAAAATCTCAAAGCGTTATGGATGGAATCATTCTTATAGCAGATAGACCATTGACCTACAAATACAAATTATTACAAAATCTTTTCTCATGAATGGAACGAGCGAATATCGATAAGAGAATATCGATAAATTTATAGAATATTACATATGAAAAGTGAACAGTTTACCAAAAAATCTCCTTAACCGTTGAGAAAGTTATTTTGAAAAATGTTAAATATCTCGTAAATGGTTCATGCTAGACTTATAAATTTGTCAATCGTTTTCTCGGGAAAAATTGCATAAATGTCTATTTGCATTTCTTTAAGGATTGATTATTTCAAAATTTCATTAAAAATTTAGATTTCTGAACATTAGATTGTGTTTAAAAACAATAGGCTTCCAGTATTCACAAATTGTAAATTTTGTACCAAGTTTCATTCAAATCGTTAGCGAGTCTCAAGACTCGCTGGCACACACGCATACTTTCACAGATATCGCCTCAAATGCTAGATTCGTGTGCGGGGATGCTTGAAACATGCTCTCCCGTCAAACTCCCAATTTCCGTTTCTGTCTCAATTGTACTTTATACATTATACTATGTATATAAGGAAAGTAACTTTGGCTGGGTGATTATCCAGCAGTTAATAGTCATATAATCTACATGCGATGCAGTTCTGCATGGAGGTCAATCCCCTTATTTCAATACCTGCTTCTTGACTAATCATATAGTATTTGATTTTATATTGGTCAATTGAAACCCTTAATAAATTTACTTTGTAGGTGATGCAGTTTGAGGCTTTTCTATAATTTCCTGAAAGAAAGGTTAATTAGGTTGCTAAACTTTAGATTTATAAAGTAAATTTTTGCTATTTAATTTTTGAACTTTTGCAGCATATTGCTTATTAACTTATTTTTTACTTCCCTGTGTAAAAAATAAGTTTGCTTAAAACACTAAGCAAATATAAGCATGTCAAGAGAATATTGTGTCGATAATCCGAATTGAGTTTTCGACGGGAAAGCTTATTTAAAACATACATGAACTCAAATCTATTTTTGAGGTGATGTGAAAAAGGGTCTCTGTGGAGACTTATCTCGCTGAAAATAGTTTTGGTACAAAAACTTTCAATCCGTGAGTACAAGGATCATAATTTTAAATGCCATTCAGAGTTTGAAAGATCCCACCACTAAATTTTCGATTTTGAAAATGCCGAAATTTTCAATGTTATGTGAATTTTATATCTAGTTAAAAACACTAAGCAAATTTCAGAACGTTATGTCCTCATGATATTGCACTTCAAATAAACCTATCAAAAATTTGCAAGAACTATAAACTATTGTGAAATATGTTCACTTTCATAGCAATATTATAAGATTATTTAACATTGTGAACTTCGTACCTCCCTTTAAGAGATACTTAGTGTAATAGTTTTTACGACCACCTATATTCTAAATGCTCTTCTCTCAATTCGTATGTATCGCTTGGCGAAATATCTCAAACCACCCTAGATTGACGAAAATATCGTTAAAATGCAAAAATGGCAGTTAACGAAAATGACGCCAAATTAAAATAGTTATCAATATTGATAGCATTAATATAATCTATAGTTAAATATAAGTTGGGTATTTGGAAAATGTTTTAAATGATGTCGTCCGAAAACGCGCCACATGTACAATTCGGCATTGTGTCGCAGATCTTGTATAGTTTTCACTCGTTGTATTACATAGAAGTTCCGCACAGTGAGAAATTTTTGAACCGTTGATTGTAGACCCATAGTTTCAATTACAAAACTTTAAATAAGGTGAAAGTTATAGAACATCGTTTAAATTGCCTTTTCATAAAAAATTACCCTCACAGCAATGATCGTCACATGTGTGACAGTGACGTTGTAGTCGCGTGAAACCTGGGTCACAATGTGACATCATATTTGTGACTTCTATGCGACGTTAAGTATTAGTAACTTTAACTTCATTGTGACTATATTCCGTGACGTTTCCACAATTTAATTTATACGTAACAATGTGACGACATTACAATGGCAATTACAATGTGACATCACAAACAAGTTAATATGCGACGTCACAGACGACCATGAAAATGACTAAAATGACTTCGCTGTGACCTCAATATGACATTGCCGAGATGTACTGCGACGTCCTGTGACGTCCCAAAGTCAGTGTGACGTAAATCTTACGTCACTGTGAATAAAAATGCTGTTGGGGTAAAATGATCTTCTATACAGCCCTGTATTGGAAATCAAATTCCAGATATATTGCCCATACTGCATTTGATAAAATTGAAAAATTGTCATTCAATTTGACGGTATTCTTTGAAATTTTTATTGGGAAATAAGCTGGCATCCACAAATAAACTGGCTGTAGTTACTAAAACGTTTGTCGCTTATTAAAAATTTATTTTATATATATTTAAATAAAATTATAGTCCCATTATAGATTCAGTTTTTATTTAAGCATCAAAGTAACTCTGCTACTAAACTAGGTAGTTTAAACTGTGACGCTGTTCAGTAATGCCAGATTGCTCGGTTAATTTTAATTAACGACGAACGCAACCTATCTCTTGGCTATAAGTTAGGGGAAATACTGTAGTAGTCTCTAATATCCTGTTTTTATTCTGCGGTTGGTTTAACTGAAATTTGTTAAATATTCCGGCCTATTTGTGCCATCTACCTGGGCCGTAAGTGCTGAATAATCGTTATACCGCTGATCAGAGAAACGCTAGAACCATAGCATAATAGAATCTGAAAATTCATGAAAAATTTAAATTGGTCAATTTTTAAATGCTTAAAAATATTAATGCATACAATTTTTAAAGGTTCAGAGTGTCAATGTACTTGTAAAGGATGCTGCATCTGCCCAGAAGCAAAAAACTCTTGTGAAATGTGTCAAACTCTACTAAATGAATCTACATTCCAGCCTGTATTACCTCCAAATGATGAAGCTAGTTCAGTTCACAGCAGTGAAGAGGAATTAGGTGACATTTTAACCGGAAAACCACCTCCGGGACATGAACTGCAAGACAACAATCATCCCCCCCGCGATGGTGCATGCTTTCCAACAAATATACCTAAAAATGGAACTTGAGATGGCACATCAGGATGAACAAAGTGACTGCAACTATAATTCCCTACAGCCAGTACCAAACTGTATTTCTGTATTGATATCAAAATTTATTTTAACTGCCTGATCTTTCTGTTGAGTTTGGGCCATATTTTAGATTCAAAATGCTAAGTTTTCTTGTTTGATGTATATAATTAATAAAATTTATATTTAACCTTTCCTTTCGGTGATATTTTAATTATATTCATGACTCAATTCCACAGATACACAATTTATCGTTTAGCATTTGTTGGTTTTAAGACTTTAAAAACCATGTAGAAAACGGACTTCAACTTCAGAAAATAAAAATTTTAAATTCAATTTTTCAACGGGGTTTAAACTCCATAAAGGTTTCTCCGGTTCAAATTTCTCATGTGAATCCATTAACTTAATATAACTCTTATAAACCGAATATTTTGTAAGCGCGCTGCGCAGAGAAATAACTTTGAATCTTTGGCAGATTCAGCTAATCGTCGCTCAATATCAATTGGTGCTAGTGTCCAGGTAAGGAATAGCAATCTCGCAAAAGTAAATTTCTGTACATTATTTTTATCTCAAACCCTTGTGTTCCAATGTATATACGGAGTTTGTCTGAAAGTTCAGGGTTCTCAATAGTTGCTCTAATGTCCATGCTTCCAACTGAAAAAGTCATTAGAAAGGACAATAACAGTATTCTTGGCATCTTATTGCAAGGGGTGATAATGACAAAGTGGGGGGGGGGGATAGGGCGTATGAAACTTGGAAGTTTCATACGAGTCCCCGATAAAAAGGTTGATTAGAAGTTGTGCCTCAAATTCATTTGGGCAACAGCCCCTAAGCCACGTTTTCTGAATTGGAAACTTGCCGAGATATTGGGATCATAACTTTAAATATTTAATGCTAGAAGAAAGGTAGTTTATTCGTAAATTAATAGAAACGCATTTACGAATAGACTGCAAATTGCACTATTAAATTTGCATAGGCACTCTAGTTTCCCCGAAAATATCTTTAAATCTGAAGACCGTAATTCATATGATCAAATCAAAAATGCAATATCGGTGAAATTTTATTAAGTCTTTTCAGTTTTAAATTAAGATTTATAAGTCTGCCGCATAAACACATTAGATGTAATACCGTACCTAAACGACATATAATTTCCTTCAAATAATTTGAAAATAGTCTACATATTGCCATCTCTAGGGAAGGTTTAATTGTTTGCGTATAATATCTGGACCACACCCTGGGATTAGCCTCGCTTATAATTTAGTCAATGTTTCTATTTCACAGCTACCCACAAAATTTCATTAAATTCTGTTCAGCCGTTCTCCCTTGATGACTCATAAATTCTTAATTATATAGATTTGACAATGCATGTTTTGCAACTTGATATTACGAAATGCTTGTAAAGAGTAAGTGAAAAAAAATCCAAAAAACTTCTAGGAGGGGAAGTTCTAGTTGAAATTTCCAGTTTGTTATTCCTCCCAAAACGAGTGCATACCTATGTCGGCATAAAACGAGCTGGTTAGATAAGGTTAAACTATTACAGGATTAACAAACTCAAAGATGAGTATATTAGATTTGAATATTTTTAAAATCAAGAACTCTATTTCAATTACGTCCTTGTAGGTATTTTAAAGGGCTATACATAGCTTGCTATATAATAGTAAGAAAGTATGTTTTAGTTTTCGACATGGTCTTTTCAAACTTTGTAAAGATTAATTTTTTAATATTTTGTGCACTTGACAGATTGCTCAAATTACAAGAGCCTTGCAGAAATAAATTATTGATCTTGAAATTTAAGTTTCTACTGCGCATTTTTGTTGCCTAATGTTTAAATTTATAGCTTAAATTTTAGACTTTTCGAGTGCAATTAAACTTGAAACAAACTCTATCAAACAGCACTAGTTCTTTCAGAAAAATCTAAATATTGAGACAATTTTTATATATTCATAATTGCTACCCTATTTCTCACAAAATAGTATAAATTGTATATATTAATTTGGTTCGATGGTATAAGCGTTTAGTCTTTAATTTTCTTAACGTTCCAATTCCATTCAGATACCCCCAACCATTAAAATGCCGTAATATATTCAAGTATTCAAACCTCAATAGCAAGGAAACAGTATCGTTAAAAATGTATATTAATTTCTTAAAAAAACAATTTGCACCGTTGGATTCTGTCCCATAGTCAATATAAATGTAAAACTGTCTAGCTTTTCTGATCTTGAAATTGGATTTTCTACTGCGCATTTTTGTTGCTTAATGTTTAAATTTATCGCCTAAATTTCTCACGTTTAGAGTGAAATTAAACGTGAAACTCTCAAACAGCACTAGTTATTTCGGAAAAATCTAAATATAATTTTTATATATTCAGAGTTGCTACACTAGTTCCCACAAAACGAGTAAAAATTGTATACATTATCAATCTGATTCGATGGTACAAGCGTTTAAAGTCTTTAATTTTCTTAACGTTCCAATTTCGTTCAGATACAATGCCGTAATATATAAAAGTATTTAAACCTCAATGGCAAGGAAACTGTATCTTTAAAAAATTCATTTCTTAAAAAAAAAAATTTGCTCCGTTGGATTGTCCCATAGTCAATATTATAAATGTAAAACTTTTCAGCCTTTCTGGTCACCAAAAGGTCTTCTGGAGAATCCAAAGACTTTCCGGAACCGAAGCTTTCCTGTCTCCTGGGATGGGATCAAAATCCCCGCTCAGTCAGGACTTTTGTCTAGTGACCAATACTTTAAATGTTCAAAATTTCAGTATTCTAGGTCTGAGGGGAATCTGGCGATTCTGAAAAGGAGTTTCGAAAATCTGTTCTTAATCTCCGGGTGGAATTGAAAATTCGGCACCATTAGGATCTGTCCCGTTACAGATACTATGTGCACAAACTTTCAGTATTCAAAGTTTTCCCTATGAGCTTGTGGGAGTCTGGAAAGACACTTCAGACAATTATGAATGTATGTTTCCTAAGGTAAAGCAAGAGTTCTCAGAATATCGATAACAGTATTGTTATAAACTTGCAAAATGCTGTGGAGTCTTTTTCTCCATCTCACTTTCGTCTCATTCAAAGACCAGACGTAGAAAACACCCGTAAAAGCATCCTTTCTGTGTCTAGGGTTGCCACATACTCAAGTTCGAAGGATTTCCAGACTTGGCGATTTATAAGAAGCAATATTCTACCAGAAATGAGATTTCTAGAAGTTTCTATAATCTAAAAGGAATCATCACTCCGTTAGAGCGTAGTTGACGAGCTACATTTAAGACTTACCTCAATGTTTTGGGAATAGTAATGGTTAAGTTTACTGTATTGTTCCTGTTTATGCTGTGCTTGTGAATAAACGTGCTAGTTATCCAGAAATTTGGACTCATTCTTCTATCCTGAACACACTTACAAGATTAGAGAATACGTCATAATGGTACTGTGTTGTTGTTGTTGAAACCCAGACCGTCCGACCTACCATATAATGGTACTGTGTGAAAATCATCACTTAAACTACAGTACAATAAATATTTGCTTCTGATGAAAAAAAATTGCTATAGCGTAAATAATAGGAGTAATTTCTGCCGATATTTAAATCTAAACTCTAATTCTTTAGATGCTATGTTATTTATGAACTATATGCATTTAACTATTTACCCAATACGAAGTTCAACTGCACTTAAATATTTCTCCTAGAAGACGTATGAAACACGTTTTTGCATAATAGACAATTAAATGGAATCATATCTGTCGTTTATCATGAATCTCAGCTTTTCCTTTTAGTGATTCTTTTCAGGGAATTACTATTGCTGGTTCATTAATTTGAATGTTTATCAAGATATGGAAAGTTTTAAAAGTAATAGAGCAATTAATTACCAATTTGGGAACTGAAATGTCTGGTCGATATGAAACAAGCCACGAGTTTTGATAATTTGACATTGCGTAACTGCTAAATATTGCTAATAAATTGTATTGACATTATTGTGAAAGTTTAATAATTTACTGAAGTATTTAAATGATGTTTGATTATGATGTTTCACAACATTAAATGATTTATTTATCGTTACACCCGAATTATTTGCCTGCTCACATCGGCACATGAATTGTATATTCAGCACTGTTAATTCCCGTACAATGTACAGTAGTGGCACAATTGTGGAAACCCTTTTGGGAGAAGTGTTTTTTTTTAGGGTTGATGGCTCATAACACCACTTTTGTACCAATACCATAAAATTATATCAAATATATTTTAATGAATAAATGTTATTGCATTACAATCTTTAATTATCTGTATTCTATCAATTTATAGCCAAATAGCCAGAAAAAGCACAATTTGCTTGGGTTTAGATGACGTAGTTTTCCTTCATTTGGATATAGCCAATAAGCATGAGTGTTTAAAGAGCCAATCAGGTATCATCTTGTTTTGGCAATGAGCCACCAGGTCACAGGATGTTTATTAGTGGGTTATGTGATTGCTATCAAGTTAGTTGGTTTTTTTTTTTGAGGGTGTGTGTTTGATTTAGTGAGCTTGTAAAACGTAAAATTAAAGAAATGGCGCAAAGAGTTGACTGGTCACCCAGAAAGCGATGTAAAATAGTGTTAAGTGAACAAGTCTAGTTATGAAGGAATTAGAAGAAATATTGGGGAACTTAATCAAAGGTGGCATTTCTAAATTTTTGAAGAGGTATAAGGAGACTCGGGCACTCCAAAACCAGACTGGTGAAGTCTGAAAGGTGCACAACAGCAAGTGATAGATTTCTGTCACCAAGGCGCAGTCTCTTAATTCTACCTCGGTGTATACAAGGTGAAATGGCGCAATGTGAAGTTGAAATACTGTTCGGCGCAGACCACCTGAATTTAGTCTAAATGCTAGAATTCCACGAAAAGCAATTTCTCTCTCGAGTAAAGGTTGAAAAGATTAAACTGGGCTAAACCCCATGTTAACTGGACAACTGAATAATGGGAGAGTGTAATTTGGAGTTATGAGACCAAAATCTCAGTTTGGTAGTGATGGCGTAAAATACGTAAGAATCTGATTCGCATCCTGATTGCATTACGCCTTCCGTGAAACACTGTGTTATGATCTGTGGTGTGTAACATAAAGAGGTGTGGGTAGAATTTGCGTGATTAATGGGAATGTAAATGCCCAAAGATACCTAAATGAAGTCCTTGAGCCCAAACTGCAGCCATCTGCACGTGATCTTTTCCAAGATAATGAATTTATATTTCAGCAGGATTCAGTTCCATGCCATGTTGGTTGTGTGTGCAAAATGTGGTTTCGAGATAATGACATTCAGCTGCTGAAATAGTTCAGACCTTAACCCCATCGAAAATCAATGGAGTCGACTAAAGAAACTTGTTGGTCAGAAGCAATCCAGCAATAAAACCCAATTAACAGAAGGAACAATTCAATCTTGGTTTCACATAACAGCTGCAGAACCACAAAAAACTTGGTTTACTCCATGGGAAAGCGCTGCAAGAACGTAATTAAGGGTAAAGGTTATTCAACTAAGTATTAACTGACATGGTGAGAATTTTTGTATATAATTTTTTTTTATGTATTTCACTTCTCTTTATATACTTTTCTATTCAAAAATAATTCATAAATGTTATCGTATTACAATCTTGATTAAATTGTTTCCATTGATATACAAATTTATGGTATTGGTAAAAAAAGTGGTATTATGAGCCATCAAACCTCAAAAATACACTTTTCCCAAAAGGTTTCCGCAATTTTGGCCATTAATGCAAGTAAAGGGAAAATATTGCGATGGGATTAATAGTTTGACCCTCTGATTTTGTTGGATGTCTTGAGCATTCCTGAATGCAAATCAACCATTTTGCAATGGTATATAAGTCTGAACTATCTCTCGCTCAAATTGAACAAGTTAAAGTATATTTGGAATATTTAATTCTGTCCATGAAAAAGGTCCAAAGATCTCTAAGGATCTTTTCTCTTTTAGGGTTCAACGGTCCGAGGGAAGGCTTTGATCATCTTCGAATACAAATAAACCATTTTGCTATGTGTGCGTCTCTGAGCAACATCGCTCAAATTGAACAAATTGCAGGATATTTGGCATGTTTATTTCAATCTGTACGTCAGTGGTCTGTTGATTTTAAAGTTCAACGGATTAAGGGAAGAGTATCGGCATTTTTTTTTAATAAAGTACCATCTCTAGAACTAGAGCACTTTAAGTAACATTTGGCGTGATACTTTCAATTAATACATATGGGAGGTTCGTTTACTTTCCAAGAGTCTGTATTATAGTGACATTTTCAATTATTTGAGTAATCTTGAAAACAAATTTTAAAACAGGCTACCCTAAAATGTGAATAAAATAATCATTTTATGTGCAATATGCTTTTTAAAAAAACCTCTCAAAAGTATTTAAGAAACTCTGCCGCAAGAATTCTTTAAAATCAAAACTATCGGATCTTAAATGAAACAAGACGTCATAAACTTTCAACTAATCCTAATGAAAACTTAAGGTGGGAGGCAGAGCAGCAGCTCGGTTCTGTTCAAAAATTTAACATGCAGTGAAATTTCTATCTGGGCCTTTTTACAAGAGAAGAGATCTAAAGAAGTAGAATGTTGATTTTTTAATCTTCTGAAAACTAGATGTAATGAGACAAAACGTTATTTTATTTATTTTGCCCCACCCCTAACTTTTTGTAACAATTCTTCAAATATAGTACATTGCGGTGATAATGTAAAGACATTTACTCTCATTATGAACACATAGGAATCAACGTGGTCGTGAATTGCATAGTTCGTACATTTTTATCGTCGCCGAAATAACACCATTATCACTTTACACAAGTTCTTAAAATAATCATTAATTAAAACACTAGACATTAAAATCCACATTTTTAACTTTTAAAATAAATTATTTACCAGGTCTTTAGAATATTAATCCAAAATCAATAATTGATCTCCTTATCACTCCAATAACCGCACTTCTGTTTGTTGGATCTGTTGCTCAGCATGACTGGAATTGTTGCCGCTTTTTCGGACATTCGGAGTCTGCTTTGCCTTTTCCCCATAATATTTTAATATTTAAAATAACGACTCGCTGAACTTATGATTATACAGAATGGTAATGCAAAACCCTCATTGCTTTTGAATAATCATTCTGCTTATGAACCACTTTGCTTGAATTCACAATCCAATCTTTACATGACAACTCTTCTTGGAGTCAACTAATAGAATTAGAATTCATCTCGTTGTCGCCACATCATCTTGCCGGAGATCCAGATAGCCCTCATTGCAGGTTCCTCGGTGCATCTTTACATCATTGGCTCCCTAACTTTTCGATGAAGATTGATTTAAGCCTTCTCCCTAGGAGGCATTTCCCCAACCACACCTGCAATTTATGTGACGTGAATTTATTGGTCATGACTTTTCGGGTCAAGACTGTCATTAAACGGCGCCTGTGAGTCTGCGCTTTGTTTTGTCGTAAATATCAAAACTGCATAAGTTGTCTCATGGTCTCGCACATATGTCTTCATAGAATTTCCACTTTTGCGCTTAAACTCTAGAGTCGACTAATAAAGCTAGAAGTTCAATATTCTGCATTAAGTATTTCCTTACTACTCTCTAAGTGAAAAAAAAATCTGTAGTGTTCTTTATCAAATTCTAGGGGCGCGGTAGCCCGATGGTTAGCGCGCTGGAAATGCCGTCGGTAGGTCCGGGTTCGATTCCCGTCGCTGCCAAAAGTGCAGCCGTGTTCACGCGGAGTACGATCACGTTAAACATGTGGGTCTGTAAGTCCTTCCGAGAGGTTGGTGGTAGGTGAAGGACGGTACGGTCCCTATGGATGCCTCCCCCACTGGGTTCCGGTCTAAATTGGGTGGCTCTTCCCGGCCGTCCAAACAGTTATCTTACACCTTTCTGGTAGGTCGGACGGTTTGGGTCTCAACAACTTATTAAATGTTAATAAACCGTAATGACTTCAAAATCTCACATGTCGTATTTATCCGCTTTTTCAGCTTCTCTCAAATAGGGCTACTTAAGCAGATTTTCTGTTGTTGAGACCCAGACCGTCCAACCTACCAGAAAGGTGTGAGGTAACAGTTTGGACGGCCGGGAAGTGCCACCCAATTTAGACCGGAACCCAGTGGGGGAGGCATCCCCAGGGACCGTACCCTCCTTCCCCTACTACCAACCTCTCAGGACTTACAGATCCACATGTTTTAACGTAATCGTACGCCGCATGGACACTGCGGCAGTTGTGGTAGCGTGCAAATCCAGCACGCAATCCACTTGGCTACCGCGCCCGAAATGTGCCAACAGCACGCGGTGTTCCTACGTGGTCACCCACCCAAGTACTAACCGCGCCCGATGCTGCTTGACTTCGGTGATCGAACGAGAACCGGTGCTTTCAGCACGGTAGGGCCGTTGCAGCTAACAGATTGTCTGTGGAATTTTAATGTAAGATGCACAATCCAAATGGTTTTCATGATTACTACAGGATAATCTATAAAGGAAAATTATAAAATTGAAAAGTTTCTAATTTTAAGGAACTTTAATGACTATTCGAAACCTCGCAGATATTGTATGTATCAGTTTTTCTCATAAGGCCAGCTTATATTGAAAATTCTACAAAAATTCAGTTTCAGCATGCCAAATTTCAAGTGCATCTTGGTGTCCTGTAACCATTAAATAACATACCAAATTTCAAGTTCATATTTTACATTTTTTTAAGTATTTACCATTATAGGAAAAATTGCAAGATGGGAATATTTCATCAAGAGGCTCGGGAAATGGTATGCTGGGCATGACGTAATGTTTTTCTTATATGAATATGTGCATATGATGTCACTGAAATAGCAAAAGCTAGCATTTTGTTCTGGGGTTCTCTGAAGAAATCAATCTCTTGGGCGTCACTGAGGAAGGTGTGCTTGGCAAAATTAAAAGTTTCTGCTTAGGTTGTTGCCAGTTTAAAATTAGTTAGTAATCTTTCCCCTTATTTCAATAAGAAATGTGTGTTAGCATTTCGTCATTCGTGACATTGAGAGTCCTTGCCAAGAGATCACCCACATCAGGCTAACAACTTAAAGAACCTTGGATTTCATATTTTAAGCTACCTTACTGGCAGGTCAAAATCCTTCAAAGTTCTTTGCTCATTAGCGTCCTCTTAGGCAAGTAAGGTTCTACAGGACACATGACAGACAGTTGCAATTCGACATGTTGATTGTCTTGATTACTCGGAACTGTTTTACGGGAAAAATGTATACAGAAAGAACTTAATTCGATAAAAAAATCCTGTAAAAAAGCAAAGCTTTGCCAAAAGTGTTAACCATAAGTGATTGAGATGAACAATTGCCAATTTATAAAGCTTAATAAATAAAATGTATATAGAGGGGAAGTTATTAGATATAAGGTAAAAATGCCAAGTGTATTAGGAAATACCATATACAGATACAATATATACGTAGTCTGATTTATTCCCTTCATCTTTTGTCAATTTATCCATGTTCATTGCAGCAAGGAAGTGCTTTGAATCAAGAAGGTAAACTTACAAAGTTAACTCAAATATATTCAGAATATTTTCGTTTTTATACTTTTCACTCATGGAGCTTGATAAAAATGGCAATGGTTCTTTCCATTCAGTTTTATGTCTGGTATTTTGTAGTAAATCTGAACTTTGCTTTTTTCCCAAGTTTTTTATCGGATGTAACTTGCGAAATATAACTTTACTATGATAGTAAGTGACCTTGCGGGTGTTCTTAACCTTGAGTAATTACAAAAATCACATTGGACAGGTTTTTTTTATAAATTCAAACTTATAACGAAGTAAAAATCCATTTAGATTTAAAATAATTCAGATATTCTGAAACCAAACTGAATTATTATCTTGTATCCCAGGTCGTTCAAGATTAGCAATTTATCTCACCCGATATATTTTACAAACTACAAAATTATATCTATGCCATATCCCTAAACTGCCAAATGTGCACCAAAATGCCGAATTGGAAAGGTAGACAAAAGTAACGTGTTTCAACAAAATTGAAGCAAATCCATGATAGTTAATGAATTAATGCCAAAAGATGATTCACTGAATTGTAAACTGGATATTACACTCGCTTTGCGCCAGACGTTTCACGAGACCTCATGAACTCTTTGGATTTTTGAAGATTAATCCTTTATCCACCCTTTATCAAATTAGGCTCCGATAAAGGATTAATCTGTAGTCATAAGGTCGTCTACTGTTTCAACCTTATTAATCTCATGATGCAACAGAATACTTGCTTCTAAAAGCGTGGGAATAGTAAATCATCATAGTTTAAATTTCAATGGTGGGTAGCTTAAAAATTTCAAAAGCTGTTTAAAAAGGAGAAACATGCTGTTTTATATATAGGATATAACGATTATAATTTACATTATTTTGTATTAATATTTTGACGTTATAATATTTTATACAGAATGTTGCGAAAATATTGCACGGCAAAACATATTTTTATAAAGTGGTATAGAAAATGCTAATAACTATGTTACTAAACTATGGGTAAACTATGATCGTATGCAAATTTAGATAATGTGACGCCTTTTAGTAAAATGTACACAAAGTAACTTTTTATACGGGACCCTTGGAAAAAATTTCAAATTATAAAAATACTTTTCGTGGCCGGAATGCCTCAGTTTGTCATGAAATCCAGATGATTAGATAACATTAAGCTTCGGACGGATAATTGAAAATTATATAACATTTTTAAAGATATTAAAATGTTCCTTCAAAAACTTCCTTCAAAACAAATATCTATATGTAACGAAATTCAATCTTTGTACAGCATATAAAATAAATACTTTCGCGGCTCTTTTGATCGGGTCAAAGTAATTTCAATTCCCATAACTTTGTAAATTTTTTCACGCACAGTTCTTCAAATTAAAAACTGTTTTACTTGGCAAATTGTTTCTCATCCATTTAAAGACAACTTTAGAGCTTCCTTTATATATGGTCCGTATAAAAGTTAAATTTTGTGCTTTTTAACCGAGGCTTTCAGATCACCTGACACGTTTATAGCATTTGAAATATTTCTTAAATTGAAGTCATGGATCTACGAACCATCATTCAAAAAAAAAAAAAAGAAAAAATTAAATATTGTAGAACTTATCAGTAACTTAAAGAAATGCATTTGGATATTTTTCTCAATTATTTGATATACATAAAAATACATTTTACATTTAAATACATTATTTGATACATTTTACATGACGAGGAATTTGAATTTCTATCACTTTGGAAAATGCCGACACTGGTGACTTTAAACTATTTCTTATCCGCTATCTTAAGACAAGTAATGCAAGTAGGTTTGTAGAGAATTTAATCTTTCCAAGAAGCACAAATATCCAATGCTCAGGTTAGAGATAATAAACTCATGTTTGTAAAAATTGCAACACTATGGAAGAATCGCGCGATTGAGCTGAAAGGTACAGTAAATGCAAATTAGGGTATGCTATGCAAATGACTAGAATTTCAGTCATCATGCATGCGTGGGTTGAGAAACACCTTCTGAACTGCTGCTTTAGCCGTATAGAGCTGTAGCGGGACGCTGAAAATAGTCTATGGTTTGCCAGCGGTAAACATTTCATGAGAAGTCATTATGTATCTATGACGGCAGAGGGCGCCATATGAGCAAGTTACGGAGTATCAATGGGGACAAATGTTTGGCCTTGATTTACAAATGATCTACAAATCCCCCCCCCCCCCAGGTGACGAGTTTAACTTGTTTTTGTACAATGGCTTTCACACATTTAAACGGTAATTTCCAGAATATTTGGTTGACTTTCGCTCACTAGATACGTCTAAACCTTTGGCGGTAAAGGTAAGATTAATAAGAAAAAACACTTTATGCAACTGATTCAGGCGCAAATAATGTAAGATACAGCTTATTCAAGGATACGCTCGATCCCATTCGACGTGCTAGCAAACCAATAGACTCGAAATTAAAGTGCGTATGGAAGGCGTATATTGTTACGAACGTATCCTCTGAAATCGTGGGTGTATACGCAGGATACAAGAACGAATTTAAGTGTCTGGATAACTTAAGTTTACTCACGACGACAACAGGAATAGTGCATTGAGTGTTTTTCTAACACTTCGTTTATTTTGTGAAATTGCCATCTTATTCTCAAAATACTGACTAAAATAATTTCACAAAACAGTAGCTACTATTCTAAAAGATATTGACAAATCTCGGTCCAATGTAGCTCGTGTCACGTCCATTCGTCAACTCTTCTCCAACGGAAGAATGTCGTTTTACAGTCTCTATAAAATTTTCTGGAAATCTCTCCATATCTTCTAAAACTGATCGTTATTTAGTGAAGTTTCGATAACATTCCGGAAAAATTGCCAAATCTGGTAATCCTGGAAACCCTTGAATGACGTCATGGGGAATAATGCTCGTACCGCTGTCTTTTGGAGAAAACTCAACTGAGCCAGTTGGTCTGCGAAAAAGACTGACGGCATTCGAGGAATATTTGAAGCAATATAGACAATATATATCAGTCAGTCATATCTATCAGAAATTGTGTATGGCATGTAACACGGTGACACTTTCATTGCTTGTCAAAACACGCGGTGATATTTTTTCTCGATTTGAAATGTGCATTGATTCTGGTGGAGGTCATTTTGAACTGGCTGTGCATGAATTCCTGAGAATATAAATACATAGAACCCGTTTTGTCTTTTCAACTTTGGGTTGTAGGGTTTTCCCGCACTTATGAAGGGTTCCGGCAGGTGGAATAGTCCAGTGGTTAAGGCACGGGAATTGCACCCGGATGACCCGGGTTCGAATCCCGACTCTATTCAAACTATGACTGTGCTTGTGTAAAGTACGAGCACTTTAAATATAGGTCTAAAAGTCCTTCCCAGAGATTGGTGGCAGGAGAAAGGAGAGAATTGGTTCCCGTCTTAAATGGATGACCCTGTCCCGGACGTCGATCCCAATACCTTACATCTTCGAGTAGGTCGGACGGTCTGAATTGGAAGAAGGGAATCCAACGACGTATCTGAGAAACAGATGCATGCTGCATTACTTTATTTGTGCTTAAATGCTACTCAAGTTTTAAGATTACTTTATTCATGGTCACACTGTATTACCACGTATGAAGTAACTCGGGCCGGTATATTTCAGTGCTTAAGGCGTGAGGATTGCACACGGTAGTCCCATGTTCGATCCTAGACTCCGCACTGTATTTCCGTCCGCTGTATATCAGAATCGACGGCTGCATCTGTGTGGGTGGCTCGTTGCTCCTGTTTGGTGTTGAGGGTCGATTTTCTTCCCAATCGGAGATCTAGTAGCTCTAAACCTTCGAATGAGTCCCCTCCGCCCAGGCCGTGGAAATTTGTAGGTCCAGATGTCCGTAGAAGGGGTGATGGATTAAATAAAGCATGGCACGTTTCCTTTATTTGCCACTTCCATTGAGTCTATGTGTAAATTGTGTGCACTGTTCAAGCCGTCTAAACAGATGGTCTTCATCTTCGGGTAGGTCGAATGGTCTGGGTAGAAATAAAAAAAGTGAGAATTGTATCATTCAGTTAAAAACACCTGTTACACTCACACCTCACTATACGGCCGCTTTTTTTTTGCTATAATGGCTTTTCTGTTTGTGGGTAAGTGTCGATTTATGACCTAAATGTTTCGATATACGATAAAAAGAAGTCTGAAAATATCCGTATGTGTTCTGCAATCGATCAATTTACAGCACTAAATATGTACATCATCGCAATAAATTTAAAACATTGAATATGTAAATATGCTGATATGAAAGTGTTCGTTACTGCTTCAAGTGCATTTTGACTTATACATTCCAACAGTGCTTATAGTTGATGTGTTATATAAATATCTGCTACAAAGAATTTAAAAAATAATCAAAGTAATGCAAAATAATTGTTGAACCAATTATTTAAACGAGGTACTTCGGCAACAGCAGATAGTGACACTAACCGAATCGTGTTATATTCCTTATCAAGTTCTTAATTAAAACCATTCATTTTTTATTCGTTTCATTGAATTAGTTTTAATATTAACAAATGTAAATTATATTTTTAAATGGGGGAAAAAGTGGAAAAACAAATACTTTTAATTATAGTGATTTTTTAAATTTTCTATGAAATTGTAACGGACCCTATGCAAATGGTATGACTTTATATGAAACTAAATGATTCGTTATATCACATTTTGCTTTGCAGCCAAGACCTATATCGACAGTATAGGCAGGTAAGAGTGTAATGGGATGTGTTTTCGTTTAGAAAATTAAAAGTATATAGTAAGACAACGTGAAAGCTACAAATTCTATCTACGTTTCAGGAAGAGTTAATTTGACATACAACTTTGCTATAATGCTATAAAAAGAATTTTTTTTATTCAGTGGAAGAAAAGAACGAGAAAATAAATCGTTAACGATCTGTAACGAAACTCACGGATTTGCTCCCATATCCGTAGATTCAATACCAGAGGTTTCAGTTATCCATGGTTTACCATAGCTCGAGAAAAGATAATAAGAAATTAAAGACATGGGTCTGAATTCTTTATGCAGAACAGCGGAATATTTTTATTGCTGAATATGCATAGGCATGTACGTAGTATATCTATAAAATATGTAAGAATAACGAGTTTTTTTATTGCTCATGCAGCGCTTTGATGGAACTAAATGATTTTAATTGATCTGTCATACCGTTCTGCTTTTCGACACAAACCGTCCGACCTATCCAAAAGTATAAGGTATCTGTCTGGATGACAGGGACAGTGCCATCTAATTTACTGCAACCCAGTGGAGACAACATCCACGGGGATTGTACTCTTCTTCCCCTATCACAAACCTCTCGGAAGGACTTTCAGACAATATACTTAATTGACATGTCCGTACTCAGCGTGTACGGGGGAAGTTTGGGCAGAGCCAGATATCGAACATGGGTCCTTGGATTGCAGTCATCGTGCCTTAACCACTGGACTGTCCCGACCCTCAGTCATTCCTTGAAACTACTTAAATATCATGCAGAACAAGTGCATTGTATAATATTATTGTTCTATCCTCTCTTGGATAAGGATAAAACACCAGAATCCTTTGCTTTCCTACGTCAGAGAAGTAAAATCTACAATGTTGTGTATAGAATGTACATGTCATTACTTTTTAGTGTTGGTAACGTCTTACTACGCACTATTGTACTGCCATCATCAGATTTCAACTTGAATGGCCACCATTCTATAAATGTCCAAACTTATGTTGGAAATGAAAGTCAATAATGGCTGCAAGCAGGCTGGCTGCGATCAATCTGAGATTAATTCATAATATTTAGGAATATTCCTTATCTTGGAAAGTGGCCGTTTTCTAAACCGTTTTGTATGAGTCTGGCTGACAGTGATTGATGACTACCTGGCAAAAGAGGGCGCCAAAGGCGAAGGAGTAATTAGAGACCTCATCAATTTTACATATTTTTGAGGAACTCTCATAATCACTTAACATTTGAGAGATGCGAAGGAAATCTTGAAGGTTGTCTTCAGAAATTAATTCTCTATGAAAAGTTCTTCATAAATTTCTCGTACTGAAGACATTTTAGAATATCTTATTTCCTAAACTTTATACTGTCTCATGCATAATATTGAGAACATATTGTTTTCCTGAAAATTTTTAATTTCGAGATGTTGATGTCAATATAAACTCATGTTTGTAAACATTGCAACACCATGAAGGAATCTCGCGATTGAGCTGAAACTTACAGAAATGCAAATGAGGGTGTGCTATGCAAATGATTGAAATTTGAGTGAACGTGCATGCGTGGACTGAGCAACTCCCTCTGAGTTGCTGTTAGCCGTATACAGCTATAGTGGGACGTTCACTCAATAAATTGATTTTTTCTAATGTCTGTGCAAGTACTGTTTAATGTACATGCATTTAAGTCCTTAAGCTTCTCAATAGCTTTGTAATGAAAAGTTCATGACTGTAGGAGTTGGGTCTATGTGCAGTAAAGAGACTGTACTCGATCGAGTAAAAGTGATGCCAGCGCTCCTAGAAGACAGTTGAAAACTTAGGATCACGAACTTCAACAAAAAGAGATGGAATAATAAAGTCAATTGCAAATTCATAGAGTATTGTCTAGGAATTCACACTAGGAATGTAAGAAACCGGTATATTGAAGGCAATGAATAACCGTCAATCATGAACTCTTGTCGTATCATGAACTGTAAAACGGTGACACCTGCAATACTTTCCAAAGTATGCGGTAAATTAGTTCTCTATTTTGAGTGAGTATTGTTTCTGACGCTTACAATTTTGCGCAGGCATTAAATTCCTGAATGTTTGTTTTGATTTATGTCGCTTTGTTGCAGATTGCTAACTTTTAAGTTATCCATTTAGAAGTGTTGCAATTACTTTTTGATCGGGCATGGTCATGTTTCTCGAACGTGTAAACTTGTGGACATTTTCTTACAAAGATTCTGGTGTGCTTACGGAATTTCCTAGAAACCCTACATGAATATTTCAGTCAATCATTTTCAATGACTTTTCCTAGGTAATCAATATGAAACTAAAAATACTTTTCTTGTTTTTATTAAAAAAATAAACAAACATTCGGGTGATCATCCGTCAGCACCTGTGGACCATAATTTTATGCTTTAATACAACGTTTTGTTAGAGCAGAAGACGCTTGGTTGTAGCCCTGGATGATTAGAATTGTTACCTCTGGGTGGGGCTAAAACAGTGACCTGCATTGTTAAGGAAATCAAAATAAATATTTCTACCAGAAAAATTAATTTAATTGCCATTTTTTAATATATCTGACCATTGTTTTAAGATCTTGTAAGAGATCATCCTATGTACATTAATAGCTCTTTTATTTAAAGCACCAATTAATCTAGAAATTAAAACTCATCCTTGTATCCTGATAATACATCCATAATCCCCGAGAACGCCACATAAATTTATATTTTTAATTTTTTTCAGTTCGAAAGTTTTAAGTTAGAACTATTTACGATTGCACTGTACATCAATAAGTTATAATGAAATAAGGGTGTTTGTTCTCAGAGCTAAAAAACAATGGAAAGGAATTCTTAAGGGAAAAAACGAGATGTTCCGAACATTAATAATGAAGGCTAAAAAAAAAGGCTATTTCTTCACAAAACAGGAAGTGACAGCTCATCTAGTTGATAATGTTTGGTCCGATAAGGAGAAAAATCCTATGAATCTAATATCGTGGCCGTTGATGTATGACTTTCAGAGTGATAAAGGAAATGAAAAAGCATCTGGTTGATCCTCTCAATTCTAGGGATTTTCAAAGTCTACCATAAATAAGGAATCTACAAAATAACTTCAATTTATTTTTCAAATAGTAATAAAGATTGAAATCGATAGGTCTGGACTGAAAAAAAATTCTGAAGAGTCCAACACAACTTTTTCTACATATTAACAAATTTAAATATAGTGCAAAAACTAAACCCAAATTAGAGATTTTTTATGCGAAACAGTTTAGGTAGAGTAAATCTTGAAATGTGTTTTTAGATAAAGTGGAAATGTGTAACTGACGTTACATAATATTGTTACGAATGCGTAACAGAGGGGTGGAAAAACATAGTGGGTAAGGCACTGGGCTTATGCACGGAGGACCCTATTTCGCTTAAGGCGCTGCCAAAACTATCCTTGTGTGTACGTGGAATACGGGCACGTTAACTATATGAATCTGAAGGTCCTGAGAGATTGGTAAAAGGTAAAGGAGGGTATGGTCCTTGTAGATTTCATCTCCACCATATTTTGGTCTCTCTTTTACTTCGACCTAGACTATCCGACCTACCCGAAGGTGTAAAACATTTGTTTGGGCGGCCGGGACACCGCCTCCCAATTTAGACCGTAACCCAGTAGAGGCTAACATCCACAAGGACCGCACACACCTACCACCAACCTCTCTGAAGGGCTTTCGAACCCATAGGTTTCATGTGCTAGTACTAAACTTAAGCACAGGGATAGTTTAGGCAGAACCGGGAATGGAATCCAGTTTCAGTCTAAATTAGGTGGAACAGGCCTAAATTAGTAAGGGAGGCTATGTTTCTGAAAGTATGAGACACAAACAAAAGGCGAGCCAATCATTATGGTAGTTTTATGGAATGCAAGTATCTCTGTAAACTTAAACAATAATGCTTATGTTGTTACATTGGCGTATTATCCTCTATTTCTGATAGTTTATGTAAAATAAAAATTTAGTTTTTCTGATTTTTTTTAAACAATTTTAACATTCTGAAAATTAAAAAAAAATTCGGAAATATGAAAAGAAAACCAATACATTTTTAAAATATTAATTTTACAAATTTTCCTTTATGTACCATATATTCGTTTAACTAAAATTTCCAAGAAAACACTATGATGCAAACAAACATAAATATAACTACTATCCTCTAACAAAAGTGCCAGTACTGATACAAAGATGTCAGCATTGATAAAAATTTTGTGAATGGGGTTACTAGGAAACTTGAATAAAACATGCTCATAAATAACCAAGAATGCATGAAAAATATCACATATTGAAAACAAAAAATGTGCATACAGTTCGAACTATTTTGATGAATATTCAAGGTTCATGGAATGGAATACAAAATAATGCAAATAAGAATTTTATTGAGGAACATAAGCTATACATATTTGGAATAGACGATATAAGCTATACATATTTGGAAATATTTTCAAAAATATGTTTCATGGTTTTTTATTCGGAATTAATCTCTTTTACGAAAATATAAACACGTAATGGAAATATTCTGAAAATTAATATGTGGGCAGCAAATGACTTTCCATACAGACTCGTTCATTTTTAATGATTTATTAAAGAAATAGTTATATTGTTAAATTAAACACTCATAATTATTTAAAATTACACTGAATTTACACTTCTAATGTAGTTTTCATTTGGTAACTGGATGTATTTTCAAAAGCGGCATATCAAAAATGCGAAAGGAACTTAACCATCTCGAGAACAGCTAGCCCCAGTGTAATGAGATTGCTTGTATTCTTTTTACAGTCAGAAATTGCGTATAAAACAAGCATTTGAGCATACGTAATCTTTTATATTAGAGTTTCGACGATTTTTACTGGTCATTTCGCAAAAAGAGGCGGGTTATTTTTTCCGAATCGTACCAAAATCTAATCAGCGGCTGGGTAACCAACAAGTGACCTACCGAATTTCATGAAATTTGGTCAATTAGCTATTAGCTAGAGTGGTTACATACGAATTTTACGGCCTATTTTGTAGAAAAAAATAGGGCGGGTTCTTTTATCCCAAATCGTTTCGAAGTTAATGAGCACCAAGGTAACCTACAAGTGACTTACCTATAGAAATTGTATCCATTAGTTTTTGAGTTAGAGTGGATGCATACATTACACACAGACAAACTTTACTCTAAAAATAGTGTTTCCGTATTATATATGTCCCAAAACGTGTAGATCAATTAAAAATTTGAGTTGGGACTTTCGATACACTACTTTCCCTATACATCACCATGCATTGCAGGGAAAGTAAACTCCAAACAAAACTATTTATCAAATGTGTATTCAAAAGTACAGATTAATTCCTTTACCACAATTCATTGACTTCACAAATTGCTTTTGATTTTCTAGTTCATGAATTACAAAGGGAATTTACCTTTTAGTTACAGGAAACGGTTCATGCTGGTAAAGAAAATCAAACTGTTGGAGTAAAAAAAATCGCTGTAGTATTAAAACAACTTGAAATATTAAAAGAGAAAAAAGTCAGAAATAAACTTTGGCAAATTTCGACACAAAGCAAGCATATTTACATAGCGAAAATAAGCATATTTACATGGCAACTTATATGCTTTGAATTACAAAAATTGTCTTCTCATCTGTGATCGAAGTAGTCTTCGCGCCGTTACAACCACGACGTTTTTTACTTATTTAGGTGTTGTACTTATTTAGGTGTTGACTGTACATACCTAACACTTTCTTTTAAGTTCAACGGACGGAAAAAAATAAATTCTTAACGGAAAAACATTTTGAAACATGAAGGTTAGGATTGCTTTACCTTGACGACTAAATCGGCGATATTTGCAGTTGTCAAGTTCTGGAATCTTTCTCAGATTTTATTGATTGGTTAATCTCATCCAGAACTTTTCACAGCAGGCATATAAGCTCGTCATCCATCAGTTGGATTGTAGACCTCACGTGATATGAGTAAAAGCATCTGTCGACTCGATATAGAAACTATTTCATTTTATTTTAAATCAAAGTGCACAAAACAGGTTCAATAAAATCCCAATTTTACTGGTACACAGATAAACACAAAATGAAAACAACTCAATAAAAAGATAGAAATAATAAAAAAAAAAAAAGGCGCCATCAACCGGCAAACAAGAACAGACGTATCAAGTAAAGAAATTTATCTAGGCATACACAATTGCGTAAATTCAGCGATGAATAATAAAAAAATATCCAGATTGTTGCAGTAAATGTTAATAAAATTTGCTAATTATTTAACATCAAATTTATCAATTGCATTTAACAAAAATTTTTTGTCTCTTTAATCTATTTCTCGTGACCCGTTTCCGAAATATTAAATATATGCATTGTGTCGTCTGATTTCGCATACCCTTTAAGCTGTATTAAAAAACAATTCTGAGAGCAAAGTGTAAAAAAACATTTTTAATTGAAATTATCCAAATATTCCCCTAGGTAGCCTATAACATCGCCACATATAAGACATTAACCTTTTCTCATTCAAATAAGAAAAACTGGGAGGGATGACATCAATCTAATGAGTAAAGGTGTTACTAATCTTTTATAAGATGTAGGTGCAAATCATTAAACGTATTGTTACCTATTAAACTGCGTATACAATATATCATGTAATTCACAGGGTCAGATATGTAATCGCAGTAGAAAAGTATAACTTTCCTATATCTTAAGAATGGCTCTTGGAAATTCCAGTATAATAGTCTATTTATTTGAGGTTAAAGGTACTTAAATGTATTCAGTCATTTGATATTGGTAAACATGTTTAAATTTTTTATGGTTTTCTATATTTTAGATCAAAAACATACATCTAAAAAACGGCACATACGAGTTATGCCATTCGATATTAAATAAAATATTACATATGAAATATACTTTTGCAACAAATTTTAAATAATTCTGTTAAAATAATTGTTTAATTGATGGTGTTACTGACGTGTGTCGCTCATTTGATACTAGCGAGTTTATGAACTAGTGATATAATTGGTGTTGCCTGTAATTTAAAACATATGCAAATTCTAAACGCTTCCATACTGCTTTTAAAAAGTGGATTGAAATATTGAATTTAATCCTCCTTATAAAAGAATAGAGTGTGTGGTGAAAAAAATAATTTTGTTAATTTAATGATCACTCGACCAAATTAAATTAAGATTTACACATTAATCTCAATTTGTCCTCGTAATATTATGTACACCATTGTATGATACAAGACATATAAGCCACCTGTTTGCAGCGTCCGGTGTAAACCCATAAAGTTCAACAAATTCCTAAAAGATGAAGCATTAAAGTGCAAAAACTATTATATGATACTTTGAACAAACTTAAATATTTATTAAAATTATTGCTCCTTTTCATTAAGAGTTTCATTTTGCAATTTTATACGTTAAATTTACAATTACCAATTTATAGTTCATCATTAAATTTCCAATTTAAACTTGAAGCCGGATATGATGACAGATATTTTAATACGTGGCATTAGTCAATTAATTAAAATATTAGATCCTTATAGACTCTAAAAGGATACCCATTGCTTTTTGTTGCCATGTCATTTGGGAAAAGAATCTTCCACGATCGCGTAAATCTGTCAAAATCCGTCATCACAGAAAGTGTAAGTGCATGTAATACGGAAGAATAAAACACCCTGCTCTTGTTTGTAATCTAGTGTAAAAAATATGAATTTCTGTAAATATAACAAAATGAAGACTCTAAATAATAGCAAACGTTATCCTTTTTTCAACAAGAATTTTGTTTTTGTTGCATTTTTTGTGTTGCAAGTGTTATTTACACATTCTGAAATATGAATTTAAGTAATAATTTTTCAAAATAATATTGCGATCTTATTCCATGACCAGTAACCAGTATAACAATATCAAAAATTTTATACTGTTTATTAAATTTATTGCTACACAAATTATTTTAATATTGAAACTAAGATATAACCAATGTCACTCGCTATTAAAAATGTGCAAATTATAGTAACTTCCTAAATGACATTGTTTACAAACAATAGTAATAAATTTAATTAAAAACCCCTATAAAGAGGAATTAGAATCTGTTTTTGCTTTGCAAAATATCTTCAGAGGCAGACCTGGAAGTTAGTTCAATACGTGCCATTAAGACTATAAAATGATAGAGATATTTTTATTACGCATCTTCTCAAATTTTGATTATACTCTCGGGATACAAAAAAGGTGCCCAAATTTCTAAGTGACTAATGATTTTATTTAAAAGCATCAATAAGTGTAAACAGAAACAATATACAGCTAATAACACCATAGCTATCCTAAAAAACCACAAAACGTTGGGTACAGTAAAACAGCAATTAAATGCTCAGTAACGTATAAAACAGCATAACCTGTTCTAAAAAATACTGACATATTTCTTAATTCAATTTGACTCGTGACTTTAATTAAATCCAACTGAACGATGACTTCCTTACATACTATGTATAGAAATCTCTAGAAAGTGGTCGAAAAACGAAAGGTTCTAGAGCTAATGTTAAAATTCTAATGTGTTGGGCAACTCACTAAAAGTCAAGTTGGCGATATCTCTGCAACTCTTATGCCAAAGGTACTAAAATGTCGCCAAAGAGGCGACTTGGCTCTTAGGAGACATTTTAGAAACTTTACACAATTGCAGTGGTTGCGTGTAACTGCGCGTTTCTCCTTGTTTAGGGAGCGTATAACAAGAATCACTTTACGTATTCTTAACGCTACCCCCTCCTTAAATCTAAACGTCCGGGGCAGTATCAACATACCAAATAAGTCCAAAATTTGGGACTAATCTGTCAATATGGACGACATTTGTCTTGGTTGAAGACCTGTATTCGATAAATGACACCGTTTATCCTCTTCGTTAGCGCTCAAAGTTCTTTCCAGTTGTGCTGTAGTTTCGACGAAAATCTTTTTCGTCGCATTGAGTCGAACAGCCACTTTTTTGCCGCCTTCCTGGAATCGCCATTTATTAGCTCTGAAATCGCACCTGGTTTTTATTCTAACGATAGCAAGGTTGATCCTTTCAAGAGCAAAATATGAACATCCACCAACCGTGCCTGTCGGACTTGAACATATTTATCAAACACATTTATCGTTGAAAGATCATGGTCTTTGAAACAAAATATATAGTAGTGGTCGTCGATAGTCTGTTTCTGGCCAAACGGCACTTCTGTAAGCTAGCAAAAACAAGTGCAGTTGACGGTCCCAATATTTCTGGTTTCTGGATACGAATATAGATGATTAAGTATCATTTTGTTTAATCTCTTTGCCATGTGTAATAAATATTTGTATTACATGTTCCACCCCCAATTACAAATGCCAAGAAAAATAATGAGCTATCTGAATGCAGCAGAGGGAACCAATTGCAACACAATCATACATAAACAGTGGTCATCCCCTTCTGCATCAACGACAAATGGGAGAAGTGGTATGAAACCAAAGGGGGAAATAAAAAAAGTGCCCCAAAGTTTTGTTCCAGAAAGTTCAGAAGAGACTTCAATTTTCGAACGAACTAACATGTCTCTTGATTTTGTGCAAAAAGGTATCTAATGTGAGCGCTAAAATGAAAGCGTGGTTCAGATATGTGATGTGCAATAGTATCGTACAGCATAGTGATTGCGCGAATAAGTGTTGAATGCAAAAGAGAAGAGGTAATTATAGGTTTCACTTGTCACTAATTAGCACGGAAGGCACACATTTAACGATTATTCTAATAATGAACAATCAGTTCGTACAAGTCTCTGTTGTAATAACGAGTTCTATTTTGAACTAAAAGAACTATTTTGAATCTCGGTAGCTTAAAAGAAAGTGTTTAAAAATATGTCAATTATATTATATGTATAAATATGTTTATTAATGAAATATTGTCAGTGCTAGATATATTAGAATAATGGATTTATGAATAGTTTTATTAATCAAAACTAAAATGGATATCTATAACTTAAAATATTAAATAAAATTGGTCAATTTAGATAAGTGTGTTTATTTATATTTTGTGTGTTTATCTCTCCGGCTTGAGAACCGGGAGTTTACATGCTCCACCCTTAGTGAAGGCATCATAGGTGAGTCCTAGTGTAGTAATTTTTGATAAGGACAATTTTACCCTATTACACCATGCCATCCGATTAAGAATGAAAAGAAGTTAGTTTTGTCCATTGCAAGTAATTCTACAGTCCTTTGAATATGCCAGAGTTAAAGATCGTTTCCTGATCAAAATGGATGAGATGGAACCCCGTAATGACATATTTAGTTCAAGGTTAGAATTTCGTTGATGGTTACAAACTTTTGGTCTCGGATTGTGTAAGTTTCCGACCACTTTGTGAAGTAATCAATTACTACTACGATGTATTTGTTGTCTAAAGTTCATAGCAGTGGCTACAAAATGTCAAGTGTAATTCTCTCGAAAGATTAATTAGTTGATTGAAGGTTTTGGCACAAGATATCTTGAAAGGAGCTCCTGCATTGTAACACTAAAGAGGCCAATGTGTTTTCTTCGATGATCCCTTCCTAGCGTCACATTCTGTGTATTCTTTGCACCAGTTGACCTTACATTGCAGCAGCAGAAATGACCATGACATTTGTTCAACGTCTTACAAATGACAAAATGTCCACCAGTAGGGATGTTACATGTATCTTTTAGTACGCTGGACACTCTGGAACTTAAGAACAATAACTGCCATCCTCGTTATCCCATTTACGGTATACTACACCGTTCCTCAAGTTCAAAGAATCCTGCAGTGCCCAGCACAGCTTCTTTTAGGTGAGAAACAGGAAATGTCTTATCAAGTTTGCCTATCATCTGCGTGTACTTTGTGGGTCAGGATTGACTGGATATCTCTAACTACTCATTTTGTACTGGAGAAAGTTTTTCATTGCCGAATACTCTCTGTAATCTAGCTTCCAAACTTTCTCTATGCGAGAAAGCAATGTGCGCATTTCATAGAACATGGTGTTGTGGACTCATCAGCGTTTCCGGGAAACGATCCCTTTCGGTGTGTAATCTCCCTGCCATAATCAGGAAGTCGCTGAATCCATTTTGCGATCTGTCCATCGGTCAATTAGTTTTTCAGCTAGAGTGGATGCATACGATTTTGTGGATAATTTCTTAAATGTCTCGTTCTTTCCCGAATTATACCAAAATCTAATCAGCCCATGGGTGGCAAACAGATTTATCTACCAAATTTTGTAAAATTTGGTCAATTATTTTTACAGCTAGTGTAGATACATACGATTATTGGAGGCCTTTTCGTAAAAAAGGCAAATTCCTTTTCCCATTTTGTAGCAAAATCTAATCCGCACTAGGGTAGCCCACACGTGACTTACTTACCAAATTTTAGGAAATTTGGTCAATTAATTTGAGTTAAACTGGATGCATAATTTGCAGACACACATACAGACGCCACGCAAAAAATGGTGTTTCTCGTGATCTAGGGTGCTCGAAACGTGTAGGTACTTTAAAACATAGTTGGGATTTTCGACTCTATTCAATGTTTTCTTTATACATTACAACGTATGGTAGTCAATAAAAAAATTAATTTGAAATTTAAAAAAATAGCGCCACGGTGTACCTGTGTACTAAATTTCAAAGCTGTATGACTCTGGGGTTTCTCTCTATAGACTGCGCGGAAACACACATTTTTCTTTATTATGCAAGTGCTGTAATAATTATCTAAGACTGGATTATATTACTTGGTAATTTAATGACAACATGTGATCCAAGATGGCTGATGCTGTTTTTTCCAGTCCCTCTGACAGCTTTCAATGATTTAATATTTTTTCGATGTGAATTTTAAAGTTGATATTATTAATTCGTGTTAAATTAATTAATTCGTGTTTAATTTGACATATTACTTGTGCTTGTAAGTGTTATACTCGACGACAGTAAGTGTACGAAATTTCGTGAGTCTGCTGAATACTACCTACGCCATTACTCAACGTGATGAATGTGTTCTACGTTGTGGGCGGGTTTCTCAAAGCAAATTTCATCACTGTTTCTACTGGAATCCCTGCCTTTATTCACTAAGTAGTGTTCTGTTTTATGGTATTTTAAAACTCTTTTCAAGTGTTATAATATTGTATAGAATTTTTTTTTCTATCAAATGGTTTACGTGTGACGTCATTGCATCTTGCTTTTCCTCCTCAAGTGACCTTTTTATTACAACTTTGTGTACAATACCCTCAACATTGTGATAAATTACAATACAGTTTTCATCAAAACTAGAGCTTATCGGTGTTATTGGATCTAATGAAATGGATGCAGTCTGTGGTTCATGTAAAGAACATTTTTCGAATGTTAAAAATATAATCCAGTGCACGGGAAAATGTCATCGTTTCTATCGCTCTGCATGTACAAATCTCAAGTCCTTGGAAAATTTGCGTAAACTGGGACTCAAACGCGACGCATCGAGATATATTAGCTGTAAAAATACATCAAATGAAAGTCCTAAGACAATGAGCTCAAATGAGATCACTAATGTTGATTTGGGGTGTTTTGTGACCATCCAAGTTTTGGAAAATATTTTGCATCGTTCAAACTTTATATCATTTCTATCATAAGAGAAAATACAAATGAAGTTAGAGTTAGGACAATCCATATCTATATTTTCTAACCTAGTGGATGGTTTCAAAGAGGAACTTGTTTCTCTGGCAAATGATAACAAGAGGTTATCTTTAAAGTGTTCGGAATTAACAGAACTTAAGAGACAAATTTCATTTGTCATAAGTGTTAAGAAATCAAAGTCGCAGAATTGTCACAGGCTAGACGAAACGGTACCATTGAGATTTTTGGTGTTCCCTGGTTGCAAAAGAAAATATAACGCCATGTGTTATTACACTTGTTAAAGTATCTGATCTTGTTATTGAACCTAATGTGATCGACATAGCTCACAGAGTACTTACTTATGATGTGGGCAAATCAGGAAATATCATTGTTAAATTTGTCTCTGTAAAACAAGAGACTGTATACTAAACGCTTCGAGACTAAGGAGGAAATCTGGAATATTTGCCAACGATCTTGATAGTGCCCACATAGAAACTCACATTTATATATATATATATATATATATATATATATATATATATATATATATATATATAAATGAGCACATCATTCCAGCAACCAAAAATCTTCTAAAATCTACTAAAGAATTTGCCAAATCACATAATTTTGCATTTGTCTGGATCAAAGAGGGTGAAATATACTTACGTAAACAGCAAGGCGAAAAGGCATATCGGATAACTTCCTTAAAGGACTTCGAGCAAATCTGCTAACTTTCAACCTTTTGTTTGAAATTCTGCTTAATCTTTATTTGTTTCTTATATTTGTGTTTGATTTCTGTCTCAAATAGTATTTAGTTAGAACTCTTGTTCATAAGGAAAAAATAATATAATACTTACTGTACATTAAGTGATTTAAATAAGATCCCTAGTCATGAAAATCATCTCCGCATCCTTCATATCAATGCATGCAGTTTGACTAATATATTAGATTATCTTACAAATTTACTTGATTGCCTACATCATAAGATTCATCTAATATGTATAACAGAGACTTGATTTTATGATAATAATGTTACTGATTTACCATCGTACAATGTGGTCTCAAAGGGCCGTTCATTTAGACAGGGTGGTGGTGTAGCCGTTTACGCTGCAAATTATCTGAAGTATGATACCATTAAATTGATCTACTGCCTAAATAGTGTGTGAAAATATATCCATTGACATACTTAACCATATTATAAATGTTAACACTTTTATAAATTTTCTATCAAAAGTTCTTGACTATGCCAATAATCTTGGAAAAACTGTTATTTTACTCGATGACATTAATGTAGATCAAAGCGTATCCTCACATGCTTTTAATTTATTTAACGATATTGTTGTTTCTTCTTCCTGTTTGAATAATATTTCTTTACCAACTCGAATTACCGTACATAGTAGCATTTTATTTCATGTTTGTGTTACAAACTGTCTCCTAATATTCTGGTGTCATCGATTTTCATATCGGTGATCATCAGCCGATCTTTATTTTTGCTGATGTAAACAACACACTAAATAATCATCACTTTCCTGTTCGTAAGAGTGTCAGATGTTTAAGTGATCGTAATATAAAAATTTAAGAATACAGTAGAAAATATTGACTGATCTCTGATCACTACCTATAATAACCCTCACATAGCTTATATTTTTTCTTCCGAAGTAATCAGAATCAATGACCTCCACATTCCCTTTGTCTCAATTTCCACTCATAAAAATATTAAACCTTGGATTACAAATAGACTTTATCGATGCATTAAACGTAAAATTAAGCTATATTCCAAATTCATAAATACCAAATCAAATGATAACTGGCAGTGTTTCCGATTTTATAGGAACTGGTTAAATCGGCAACTGAAACTTGCAAAAAAACTTCATTACCAAGATTAGTTTCTAAACGCATCCATTAGTAAAATATGGACTAAGATAAATGACCTTTAGGCAGAAGAAAAATTTTAAATTATCTTAATACTTAAATTTGGCGGACCGTGAAGTTTCAGATACCGAAACTCTATCTCAGGAATTTAACAATTTTATAACTTATCCATCAAAGCTTATCCCACATCGACAATCTCACAATTCTGATTCCTTTCGCTAGAATTATGTTTTAAATTCTCTGGTTCTTGCTCCTGTCACTCCAGATGAAATTTTAAAGGTTTTACAGCGTCTTGACATTAAAAAAAGGCCGGGTTATGATGAATTACATCCTAAGGTTTTAAAGGCCCTTTCTTTTCATGCCACCATTTCTTTTCATTCTCTTTGCCATATCATCATAAACTTAATCTTCTCATTTCGTCATGTTCCACACCCTTTCAAAATTTGTAAAGTTTCTCCGATCTTCAAAAAAGGTGATACTCAGAATATTCAAAACTATAGATCTGTTACTGTCCCGATTGTTTTTGCTAATGTTTTTGAAAACCATTGTATTAGACTTATTGAGTTTCTTGATAAAAAATAACATTCATCCCAACCAATTTGGATTTCAAAAACGAAAACCAATTGAACTTGCAATTTTAACTGCCTTAAATACTATACCGTGTAATATTGATGTTAAACATTCGGTTCTCAGTATTTCTTATTTATCAAAAGCTTTTAATACTATTCATCACCAACGTATCTTATCAAAATTTGACTGCATTGGTATTAGAGGTATAACTAATATTTTATTCAAAAACTACTTAACTCATCGTAAACAATTCGTCCAGTTACAAAACGTTCAATCTAGTTATGAAACTATCCTCACTGGTGTCCCTCAAGGCTCAATCTTAGGTCCGATTCTGTTTTTAATTTACATAAATGATATCTTCTATGTTCCTTCTTGTGCTTCCAAAATAATTTTTGCTGGTGATACGAGCTTATTTTTTGTTGATAACATTCAGATACTTGTCAATTATGTAAATTATCAAATCCATAACTATATAGACTGGTTTGACCCAAACTTCTTAAACTTAGCACTTAGTTTTTTCAGTATTTAAGTTAAGTAGAAAATATTCTACTCGTGATATAAATAATATATATATATATAAATGGCTCCAGTATTCTTTTTTCTTTCGTTGTAAAGTTCTTGGGCGTGATTTTTTACAGAATGATTTAAAATGGAATAAACAAGTTGGCCACATTTGTAATAAAGTAAGAGAAAACAGTGGAAAAGTTAGAACTAAATTATCTTCTTTACCAAAAACTGCTTTAATTATGCTCTATTACAGTTTACTTTTTCCTCGCCTGTCTTATTGTAATCTTATTTGGGAAAACACTACTACCAGATATATAAACAGGCTTCGCATTCTACAAAATAAATATCTCTTCTTAAAGATTCCTTTGATCTGAATAGTCATCATATTTGTTCTCGCTACAAAAATTTGCCAGCCACTAATATTGTTCACTATCGTTTGGCTTTGTTTATGTTTCAGCATATTAATAATAATCAGCATTGTATATTTTTCGCTGATTTTCATGATCATACTTATAATACTCGGGATAAGAATCAATTGTTACCCCCCCCCCTTTTTTTTCTCGTACAAATAGCTTATACCTAAATATCAATTCCACAGGCTCAAGATAATGGAATTCTTTTCCACCTTTCTTAAAATCGCTGAATCATGAAATAGTTTTAAGTACTTAAAGATGTTTCTGTTATAGGTCTGAGCGATTTGCTGACCTATTACTTATTTGTTTGCTGCTTCTTTTCTGCTAGTTGTTTCTTTATCATGTTATGGATTTTGTTCTGCAACTGACCATTGTATCAATGCTAGCATGTTGCCAGTTTGGTTGGGGACTATAGACTCGTCAGGCCTATCCATAGTGCCTTCTTCCGCAGTTTTTTGTCCCACTGTTATACTTTACTTATAAGTTAAAATTGTATGTGTTGTGTGTATTGTGTGGCAAAATAAAATTTATTATTATACGGAAATGTTAAAATTGCGTTGAAAAACACAAATTTGAATTTTTGACTGAACTGCGCGTTCTGTGCACACTTTTTACTTTTTCAATGTATTTATCTACTCTAACTGAATAATTAATTGACCAAATTTCATAACATTTGTTAGGTAAGTTGTCGCACGATCTATTAACATTTCAAATACAGGTGTCAATGAAGTTAATGAGCGATTTAAATGCAGCGTATTATCTTGTACTCAAGAGCTATTGGGGAATTTCATTCTCCAGCCTATGTGAAGGCATCAAAGGCAAGTCCTTTAATTTAGAATTTGGCAAGGACGATTTACCTTATTACATAAGTCATCTGTGGGTTGTTCTGGTTCTGATAAGATTTCGGTACGATTCGGGAAAAAGGAATGTGCCCATTTTTACGAAATGCTCCGTAAAAATAGTATGTATCCACTCTAAATTAGAAATTTCACAATGTGCCCAAACATCACAAAATTTGGTAAATCAGTCGCGTGTGACTTTACCCTGGTGCTGGATATATTTTGATACAATTAAAAAAGATATATGCATTTTTTGCGAAATATGCCACAAAAATCGCAAAGATCGAAAGTAATATACGACAGATGTATCAATGAAATTCTTGTTTTATACTCTTTTTTTTTTTTTTTGACGATTAAAAGAATATAAACTCCTTTATCAAGATATTTATGTTTTTTAATTCTGAGGAACTGAAGGCGTTCATTATAATTAAAAAACTATTTAATGAAATGTCTTAAAATTTAGTTGCTGCATCCCTTGGGGATTATCCTGATACTCTTTAGATTTTAGAATGATTCGGGAAAATATAACAGACTCTTTTTGAGAAATGGTCCGTAAAGATCGTAAAAATCTGAAATTAATGAATAAAACTGCTGAAATATAAAGTACTTGTTCTGTATGCAATGTTTGACAGCAAAGCGATTAAGTCTGACCTAATGTTTCAAGGAGGAATAGTTTTCGAGATATTTTAGTATTTGGAATTTTGAGGAGGGCTTTTTGAAGACTTTAAAGTGTATTAAGTTACCAAATGCAACGGTGTATTATAATGCAAATTGGATATAATATAAAAAAATATTAATGTAATTTTCTACAATTAAACTCAATTTAATGCATCATGAAATAAGAAAATTTATTTGTAGGGAAAGCGATGTGCTTCCTACATCAGAACATTTTACATAAAGCAGATGATTTAATTTCAAATCACTATTTCCGCAGATGTTAACATGATCAAGAAAAAATACGGAATTCGGCACTCATTATGCGAAATTGACACCAATTCTGCCATTTCATTTTTTTTTATTTATAGACAGACAAGTCGCAGGTAATTTTTCTCGATTGCAGATATTTGGACAGGGTATAGTTAAGCCCACATCTGGCATTATTCTTTGCCATTGTGTATGATAATAAGAAAAATTAAGTGAAATAATCTGCTTAACGTCCATATGTGTCGATAATAATTTATAGTCATATTTTACATAAAAATCTTATTTCAACTAATCATAACGAATTCGATTATTTCTACATCTCAAAGGTCTGATATTGCTATATTCGATGTGGGAATCAGCGTCGTTGATACAGGAACCCCGAAAGTATGCGTCTTGGTGGAGTTTGAGATTAAAATTGCTGCATCCAAAACGCTGCGCAGAATAAATTCAAAGCTAATTGAAATTAGTGTATGGCGTTTCTTCTAAATTTTCAAAATGCCAACAGACATTTTTTTGAAAAACCGCAACTGTTTTCACAAGCAGTTTGAAAAGCTGGAAATGATAAACGATGAAATAGTGTTTTTCGTAAGTTTTTTTGTTTCTACGAACGGAAAATGGAGACAGCAAACTTTTTGTCGAACTCAAGAAGAATGTGTGTGTGCAAGCGGAAAGGGGTAATTTGTGTAGTTTGCAGCTAATAGTAATGGGAATTTATAATTTTACTTTAGCAGTTCTAATAGCTACTGCTCAATTTTATTAACTGCTAATTTTTTAATTTACTTTTCACACTATTTCTATTAATCTAAACTATTCAAGACTTCTGAGCTGGTATAGTATGGAATGATTAATTCATATTGTTTACAAATTAAGTCAAGTTTGCGTCAAAAAGGAAGAAAGCCAAGCGCATGCGCGTAAATCAAATTTATTTTTTTGAATGTCAAAGCACTTAATATTAAAACATTTTCATATATAGCGAACTAAACATGAACAATTCTGTGGTCATGCGACGTTACTGTTGCCTCGAAGCACCACAGGGGGGCGAATAATATTGCGTCCTTATAGAAACCAAATTTTGACGAAGCCATTTCGTCTCGACCACAGGATCCATACCTCCTTCCCCTGTTCATCACCTTTTTGAAAGAACTTTTAGAGCTACATAGTCATCATGCCCAAACTCTGCGTAAACACTATAATAGTTCGGCGGCGGTAAAGATTTGTAATCTGGTTTTCCTGGGGCGATGCCACTGAGCTGTCAATGTTATTAAATGAGAAATAATAAAGTACTTGAGGTTTTATTTAAAGAGTAGCAGTTCTGGATTCTTATCTACTGTGCTTTCTCCTAGGTTTATCTTTTCGGGGTTTTTTTTATTTTCCATTTAGAAATGGTATCTTTCCTGGGTCAGAAGTTTATGTAGCCTCTTGAGCTCAATCTCTAAGAAACATAAAATGTTCTGCACATGTTTCCTGTCCTACTACACAACCCGTGTGGTAGAACAGGAAGCATGTGCAGAACATTTTAAGTCCTACAACACTGGCTGTGTAGTAGGACAAGATTTGTCGACCTTCATTAAGTTCATAAATTGGGGTATATACCAAGTTTCTTGCAAGCATTGCACATGGGTATTCAACGTTAGCGAGTTTACTAAAAGTACGAAACTGGCCCATGGAAACTGATATCTGCGATGAGAAAGTGATTTTAATAGATACATTTACAATGTGTAAAATGAATGTATAATAAAGTCGAATAATAGGCTCAAACTCTACGTTACACAATTATATATAATTGATAGCTAATAAACGTTGTTTTTGTCTTTCCAACCCCTCTAGATGCAACATATGACTTAGATTTAATCTGTGTACAGTTATAATATCAGAATACACACTTATAGTCAGTGGCGGATTTTGGCCTCTTGTTTAGGGGGGGGGGGGGATCTGTAGATCAAAATGTTCTTCGAGGTTTGTTCACTTAGGATTTTCTTAACGGCTTCCTATATACGAATATTTGACATTTTTGAAATAACTAGAACAAATTCGGAAGTTTATAGTAAGTTCTTTGCAGCTTATAAAATACGGCCTAACATTTTTTAAGACCAAAACAATGAAGATTGGAAGAAAAAAAATTACGTGACTATATAAGGAAACAACGAAGTTCAATGTTCTACAACTTTTGATGCACGGAGACCCTAAAAAACCATTTTTGAGCGAAATTGAAGAACTTTAAAAACTTAACAAAATAAAAAATGTTTGAAAATTTTTGCACTTTTCATTATTTAATAACTCACAACCAAAAAATGGGAAAAGAGCTGTAGGCTGAAAGAAAAAACTCGTAAAAACTAATTTAGAATAATAAATTTGATCATATAAACATGAGGAGCTATATCTTAATGATTTTCCATGATCAAGTTTATTATTCCAAATTAGTTTTCACGAGTTTTTTCTTTCAACCTCTAGCTTTTTTCCCATTTTTGATCGTGAATTACTAAATAATGAAAAGTGCAAAATTTTTCAAATATTTTTTGCTTTGTTAAACGTTTTAAGTTCTTCAATTTCGCTCAAAACGGGTTTTTCAGGGGTATCTGTGCATCAAAAGTGTAGAGTATTGAACTTTGTATCCCATTGAAATAACATGGAAGTGATTCCATAATTTTTGCCAGGGGTAGTACCTATATAACACTATTCAAATATAATTGCCAATTCAGCTTATTGTCGATCATTATCCCTAACAGCCTTACGAAGTCCATCGCAAAAACCCTGGCGCTGTTAACCTCCCAGGAAGGATCATTATAATATCAACTTAAGTCTTCTTGCTTTTTCTTTAGCAAATAGATCTAAAATTGTTACTGGTGAAATTGCGATATCATAATGCACATGCAACAGAGTCAATCCCACTAGCAGATCTTCTCTAATTGTGTTTCGAAGCCATGTCTTCAATCGTTTTAGTGCTGAGAAGCTACCCTCGGCGGTTGCTATAGTAATTGGTAATGTTACAAGAACTTTCAGTAACACGTAGATCACATGGTACACTGCAGGATCACAGTTTTGTAGTGCTTCAAAAGCAGACTTGTGTACTCTGCCGGTATCGGTATTTTCTCGCATCCATTTGGTTCTCCAGTTAATCACCTCAACTTGAAGTGTACTGTTCATTTCTTCCACTCCCAGTTCGGCTATTCTGTGATACTTCCTGCTTAGCTCTGTCCAAGATGGGAGGAGTGACTCTTCGTCCGTGTTGATTTTCGCTAAAAGAGTCGATGGTACTAAATCTTGTAAATATAAGACATCCAGATTTTCCTGTGCGTATCGGTCTTTTAAGTCTTCTTGGACGGAGTTTAACAAAGGCAAGTAAACATTTATTCTGTAATAATCTTCAGGAGTTATGTTAGGAGCAGGTGATCTATGAACTTGGCGTCCAGCAGTACGTGGTATTTTTATTTCAATTCCAAGATCATTACACATTCCCTCAACCTCTGCATATATTCCCGAAATAAGATTCCACATTTTTCTTAAATTCACTTATTATCGTAATTGCATCAGAGACAGCATCTCGAGCTTTCTTTTTACTTTTATTATGGGAGCGAGATTTCGTGGATAATCTAAGGGAGGGAGAGCAAGACCAAAGTATCACCCTAATGATATATATATTTTTTAATTTTATAATATATTTGATAAAACGTCGACATTAGTCAGGCGTTTTGGGGGGGGGGGGGGGCGATCGCCTCGATCGCCCCTCCTGAAATCCACCACTGCTTATAGTAGTACTAGTATTTCAATTTACTCCCTTGGAGCGGTTTCAAAAAGGTTGTCTTTTCAGACCCTCCTCTCAGGAGATGCTCTGGTGAAGTAAAAAGTTGAATCTTTGCACACTTGAAGTTTGGACAGAACTTCATGTAGCCAGAATTGGATTTAACTCTCCAGGGTTGGAATAGATTTTTTAACTATTTTCAGACCCGCCCAAATCGCCTGGTGATCTATAAAACTGAATTTTTTTTCACATTTATAGTATCAACCATCGGGCATAACCTAGCGTAGTCGGATTTTCGACTCCGCCCACCTCTGGGGAGGAGATTATGATTTTTAAATGTCTTTGCATGCCCTCAAGCAGCACTTCAGTTGCTTAAAAAAGCGCCATCTTTACATGATTATAATATCGACCGTCGATTAGTCGATCTAACCTAACGAAGCGTGATTTATTTTAATATATCTTCCGGAGTGAGAAAAATAGGAGGATTAAAGTGTCTCTGAACACACACTTCCAAAGGTCCCACTACGGAGATATACCTGAAATTCGACCACTAGGTAAAACCTAGCTGGGCCGATTTTCAATTGAGAACTATTTTCGAAAGCAAAATTAAACTTATCAAAAAAATTGCAACTTAATTCTAAAAAGCAGTTTTTCTATCTTTGACGAGTTTTAATAGTAGTCAAAATGTATGGAAATACGCCAATTAGGAACATGAGCTCTTATACACAGTTCGCAACCGTAATACAAGATTTGCAATCTTCATAAAATTGTTTGCCCTGCATTTTATGATACTGTTATTTATGTATTTTGTAATTTAAATATTTTATAAATGTATCGAATTTTATGATCAGCATATTCATCTTGTATCACGGTTGCGGTTTGTTTATAAGAGCCATGGTTGCGGTTTGTTTATAAGAGCTAACGTTCGTCACATCTTAAACAATTTACATAGCCAGTTATGAAGGACGTAGTGACGTCCGAAAGCGCTCTATAATTTTATGTACGTCATAGATGGTGCTAATATTAAAGACCCTTTTAACCAAACAACTTGGTTGTCTTTATTATACAGTTTTAAATTTTTATAAAATTCTAGTGTTTATCCTTTTCAGACATATATGCGTCTCTAAACTATTTCAACACAACGGATTTTATAAGTATTAATAAACGTTACACTCGTGAAATATTTTTCTTTTTCTGTGTTAATAAAGGAGAGACTAAAAAATCTAATTTAAAGTTAACGGGTTTTATGTGAATAAGAATGTTGCAAAAGCACATTGTGCTTAGTTTCAGTTTCAAGAATGAAAAAATAAATCCTAAACTGAATATAAAAGAACATTGGATTAGGAAGTGTTTTGTTCGGAAGAAAGAAAAGCTTACAAGCACAATTCTAAGATCTTTAAACTTTCTAAATGTTTTATTGTAATACGATGAAATATTCTTAAATGGAATTGTGTGCAAGTTGAAAAATTAAGGGCTGCATTTAAAAGGTGTTCTAATTTTCTGAAAAAATAACCAATAATATATTCCTTTTTCATCGAATATCTTAAAATTCTAAAGGGTTAAATACGTTTAGTGTCATGATACGTTACAGCAAAGGTAAACTGAAACTCGTTCTCTAAATTGTGAAAAATGTGTGGAATCCGTTATAGTAAACTTTAAAAATATCTGATGCCATAAATTTAATTGAAACTCTAATTAAAAATCAAAGCAATTGTCGTCATAGTAGATTTTTTAAAAAATGTCAATATAAAATCACAAATTCTCAATACTTTCGTGAAGGAAATGGGCAAATGTCAATTAGGTGACTAAAATTGTTTAGAGGGCTTTTAAATCCACTTTCTCAGCCCATAACAGAAAAGCTCTTAACGCTAAGAATGAACTGTCCGGTTAAGAACGCATACTCGCCAAGTTGTTAGGAGTGAACTTAGCTTTTACTAAGAGGGTATTCGATTCTTTTGGCCTGAGAAAGGGGATTAAAAAGCCCTCGAAACAATTGTAGTCGCCTAATTCACATATGCCTGCTTTCTTCAGGGAAGTTATATTCTCACAAGCAGTAGTTTTGTGTATTGTGATAAAATCACAAACTTGCATTTATGATTTTGCTCCACATCCAAAATGTTTTAATTACAGAACTGGCACAAAACCATTTTGAGATTAAAATTTGGTATCTTATACAAGTTAAATAATTTGATAAAACTAATAATTGATTTTGAACGTGCATTCAGCTAGTTAAGTCTACAAATCTAGTACAACACAATGTTGTTACGACATATCCTCTTGAGTAGTAAGTGTACTCTCGGGATGCAAGAATGAGTCCACATTTCTCGATAACTAACACATTTATTTAAAAGCACTAATAAGAATAAACGAACAATATACAGCGAATAGCTCGATATCTATCTTTCACGATCACTAAACAATTCTCAGATACAATAAAACACCAATTAAATGTTCAACTAATTCAAGATTATAATTCATCAGATTAATCCTGTGCATCCCATGTCTTTTGAAACAGTAAAGATTACACTGAATTTCGAAATGATTATTTTACACACCTCCTGTTTTGCACTATTAATCTACCAATATTGCTTAATAAGATGTTTAAACATTTGGGACTGGTGTTTCAATATTTTGTACAATAACGCATTACTTACTGTGGTTACCCTGAGCATGGAGTTAACTACTCACCTTTATGGATTATTTTGGGCATGCCGTTAATGTTTGAGTTCCAGACAGGTACGTAATCTCTTGAAACATCCACTAGAGCCACAAGAATTTATTTTTCTTTATACTCTAAAGAGGGAAAATCTGTAGCTGCCATTCCACATGATCTTGGACTTAGGGAGTGCTTTGTGAAGGAAATACAGCAAAGTGCGGACAATGAAACCTCTTTAACAGTTATTATGTTACTCTAAAATGCCTCCCCGTTTCTGTCCTAAACAAAAGAATCTCTTTGGTGGTTGTTCGTAATTCATTGTTTTGAAGTTTGAAAATGCATGGGTCATAAATGTTCGCAACATGACGATAAAGGCTCGGCCCAACGGAACTGGTAATTCCCATTCTTTCATGCACATTCACTGTTTATTCAGTAACTGTTTAGAGATAAGTGCCGTATGAAGAAGTTGGCCGTTAATTAACGTATCTCGCGATTCAATTTAGCTCGTATAACGTTAACTGATCCAAACTCAGCAATGACTACTTTTATACACTGTCCGGAGAAATTTCCAGTAAGGGCTTGTATCTCCAGAAATATTAGTTATTTCGAAAAATTTTAGTACATTAAAAAAGTCGCCAAAACTTGCCAAGTTTTCAATAAATCGCCAAATTAGTAACCCCTCTCGGAAATTTAAAGAATGGCAACCCTACATTCACGTTAATAGGAATGGCTGCTTATAAAGGCATTTTCTCCTTGAATTGAAGCAAAGTATAATTTGAATTCGGCAATGTATAATTTGAATTAGGACAAGACCCAGTTAAACTTTTTACGCATTCTTTATAATATAAAGTTTGCGCAAATAAGTATAACTTGAATGAGCAGTCGCAGATTCATGTTTTCATTTCAAGAAATGCTTCAACTAAGATAGCCTTTCAGCCTGCGTCTATTTTGATCACCTAACTCGTTTCAGTAAAAAAAGTAATATTTAGCATTTTATGCGGATCCTTGAATTGGAAAATTGTTTTTATTCATTTAAAGGTCTTTTAAAGAGCTTCTCTTTAACATGCAAATTTGAAAGCAAAAAATTTGTAAAAACTATAGGGGACAAAACATTTTCACAGGATTATAAGAAATGACGAGAACAGATTCCAGGGATCAGACAAAAATTGAATTTCGTTGAATAAATTTTCCTTCCAAAAACATACATGAGTGCCTCCTATCTTTAGCAAAAATTTAGTCCAATGGTTTTTCGAAAATTTTAGTTAATTCTGTCTTGGGTAATTTTGTTCGTATGGAATAGAACGTTTAGATCTAAATGTGACCCCAGTGAAGTTAGTTCGGATTCAGTGGATTCTGGTATACTGAGTGCTAGTTTCAAATCGGAACGACGACGACCACGCAAGAAGCTAACCTGGAGGATAAAAATAGCACCAGTAGTCTAACCTGGGACAAAGATAGTAACACTAGTCGGTCAAGTTGTGGATTGACGTCCATTTGGTATTAGAGGATTGAGAATGAAGCGTCCACTTCAATAATAAGAGCTTGTAATGTCGTTCCAATAGCTCAATGATAGAGCGTCGGCTGGCCAATAAGGAGATTTATTTGGGCAGCAAGATTCTTTGCAAACAAAGCATAATAAATTAAAAAATTCAAATCTAAAAATCTATTAAACGGACTTCTATATTTCACAATCGGTCACTATTTTAGAATACATGACTGAACAGAAATTATACAGCCTTGGACATAAAACTGTATTTTTTCCTTTGAGTCAGTTCATTGTACTACTGGCAACTTTTACCTGTGCTTTCTAAACTGAACATCCTGTATAAACCAATCTAACACTCAATAAACAGTATACCTTTGTCGATTTGGTACTATTCAAATATGCTTTTCAAGAAACAACAAAACATAATGAATTGAAAGACAAATCTAATAAATTGATTTGTGTTTCACAATCAATCCCTATTTTACTATTTAGAACTGAAGGAATTATGCAGCTTCGGACATAAAAAATCTATTTTTTTTTGCCTTTGAATCAGTTCATTGTACTACTAACAAATTTTACTTGTCCTTTCTTGACTATAATATCTTCAGATTGTGATAAAAGCTCCTCATTTTTATGTGTGCTATTATTTCAAGAGTATCATCGAAATGGTGCCCGATCTAGTTGTACGAAACTTAAGAAAATACTAAGCAGTAGAACGAACAGATGAAAGAAGTTTCTGAACCCACTTTAATTTTGTGAAAAGGTACTTAATGATGATATTCAGTAGAAAAAAATCTCATTCACTTTACTAAATAAGATTAAGTTATTTTTCTCGGAAGTAGATGGAAAAGGGCCAAAAATGTCAGGAGTTCAGAGTTTTCCTAATGTTATCATTTGTTTTGTAATCATATGAATGTTGCCAGATTGGGAATAAGATATTTCTTTTTTTGACGGAAGTGAAAACAATTGGAGTCAGCATATAGTGAAAACTGTTTTAAAAATGAATAATTTTACGATATATTGCATATTCTGGAATCGTGGGGTGTACTCTCAGGATACAAAAGTCAGTCCAAAATTCAGGATAACTTACACGTTTAATTTACAAACAGAGTAAAAGGGAACAATATACAGCAAATAGCTCAACTGTGTCACAAGGTCACTACAGGGCCAACGGCCGTACCGTGCTGAAAACACCGGTTCTCGTTAGATCACCGAAGTGAAGCAGCATCGGGCGCGGTTAGTACTTGGTGGGTGACCACCTCGGAACGCCGCGTGCTGTTGGCCATCTCGGGTGCGGTATCCCCGTGGTTTGCGCACTAGATTTGCACGCTGCCACAAATGCCGCCGTGTTCATGCGGAGTACGATCACGTTAAACATGTGGGTCCGTAAGTCCTTCCGAGAGGTTGGTGGTAGGGGAAGGAGGGTACGGTCCCTGTGGATGCCTCCCCCACTGGGTTCCGGTCTAAATTGGGTGGCACTTCCCGGCCGTCCATACAGTTACCTTACACCTTTCTGGTAGGTCGGACGGTCTGGGTCTCAACAACAACAAGGTCACTACAGAACTGCCAGATACAGTAGAACGACAATTAAATGCCCAACTAATTTCACAAAACAGCCCAAACTATTCTGAAAACCATGACGTACAGCAAGACTTATAACTCGTATCACATCAACTTCTAAAAGGGGCTCGTACCTAGATTATTCGTTACTTCAAAGTGGTTTTCAAATCTTCTAAAAGTCGCCAAATGATCGCTAAATCTAGCAACCTTGCTTTGGTAGTCTGGATACGGTAACCCTACATTCACGTCTTGGGAATGGATGGATGCAAAAGTATTTTATTCTTCTGGTTCTCAAAGAAGACTCCGGTGAAGGCATTTTCCTTGTTCATAACAACACTATTACGAACGTATCCTCTTGAATCGGGGGTGTATATACAGGATACAAAAACAAGTAAATGCTTCTGAATAACTTACGTTTATTCAAAAGAACAAAATAGAAAGGAAGAATATACAATCAAACAGTCCTCAAATGCTCCACTAATTTCACAGAATAAGCAATATTTTTCACAAAATGTTGACGAAAGTAATTTCACAAAACAGCAGCTACTATTCTCAAAATATTGCCAAAAATCACAGTTCAATGTAGCTAGTGTCATTCCAATTCGTAAACTGCACTACAGCGCATAGATGATTTCTTTTATAACCTCTGTAGAAACTTCTAGGAATCTATCTCTGAGAATAATCCTTCTATAGCGAAGTTTCTGGAACATTCCGGAAGTCGCCAAATTGGAAATACATCCCTAAATCTGGAAACCCTTCTAACTGGAAAATCTTGGTAACCCTGGGCTCACGTCATGCTAACGTCATGGACTAGGTTTCCTTCGCCTGACCTTAAGGACGGACGAAAGAGGAAGCTCCAATGAGAGAATATTAAGAGTTTGCAACGCCGCCCCCTCCTTAAGACTGCACATTCCGGGCAGTATCTGTCTATCGTGGTCAAAAAGATGTTGCCAATCTGTAGATATGGACGAATTTTGGCTTAGTTGAAGACTATTTATGTATTTGATAAACGACACTGTTTATTCTTTTCTTGATGGTGTAGGGTGCTCTTCCGTTGTGCCGTAATTTGGTGAAAATCCTAGTCGTTGCTGAGGGTTGAACAGCCACACTTTGTCGCCTTCCTGAAATAGTACTGCATTAGCTTTGGTATCGTACCGGGTCTTCATTCGTTCTGTAGCGATATTGATACTCTCACGAGCAAAACGATGAACCTCCTCCAGCCGTGCTCACAGATTTTGCAAATATTCATCAGGCGATGAAAGAGAATCAAGTGGTTTTCCAAACATTAGGTGACATTGTTGTATGTCCCGTTCAAACAGGATTTTTGACGGGAAATGACCTGTCGATTCGTTGGACAGCACGTCTGTAAGCAAGCAGGGACAAAGTAGGTAACGTTCCCAGTCTTGCTGGTTTCTGAATACGAATATAGAGATATGATTAAGTATCGTTCTGTTGAATCTCTCAACTATGCCGTCCAATTGAAGATGAAGAAGAGTAGTTCGCGTTTTTTCTATTCCTAGTATGCACAGTCCCTCTAATATACCCAAGCTAAAGTTCGTTCTCTGGTCGAATGGATGAGAGAGAGAACCCCGTAAGGACATATCCAGTTCAGAGTTAGAACTTAGCTAATAGCTTTAGATTCTTGGTCATGGATTGCGTAAGCTTCTGGCCACTTGGTAAAGTAGTCCATTACAACTAGGATGTATTGGTCATTATCCAAAGTTCCTGGTAGTGGCCCCAATACGTCGAATGCAATTCTCTCGAAAAGAGCTCAGACATTGAAGGAGCACAGAAGGAGCACATGTGTTTCCTTCTTGGGTCCCTTCGGAGCGCCGCATTCCGTGCATTTTTTGCACCACCGCTACACATCGGATCTCATTACATTGCATTAGAAGAAACGTTCACGGATATTATTCTGAGTCTTTCTGATGCCAAAATATCCTCCAGTGATGCTGCCATGTATCTGTCATCTCGTCTTTCGTCGCTTCTTGTCTCACTCTCATCTTGTCTTGTCAGGCTTTTATAACCTCCTTCATCAACGCCATGATTTAGTCTTGAAGACTATCATCAAAGCCCTCATCTTTCATCTGTTGCGCCATCGCTTATCAAGTTTCCAGAAACCCAACTCCTGACACCAATTATTACAAACGTATCCTCTAAAATCGAAGGTGTATATGCAAGATACAAGAACGAGTACAAATTTCTGGATAACTTACGTTTATTCAAAAGAACAAAATAAACGGGAAGAATATACAAACATATCTTAAATGATCCATTAATTTCACAGAATAAGCAATATTATTCACAGAATGTTGACTAAAGTAATTTCACAAAACAGCTGCTACTATTCTCAAAACATTGATAAAAATCGCAGTCCAATATAGCTCGTGCCACATCAATTCGTAAACTCCACTGCAACGGAAAGATGATTCATTTTATAGCCTCTTCTTCTACCCAGACAGTCCGATCTACTAGAAAGGTATAAGGTATCTGTTTGAACGGGCAGGAAGTGCCACCCAATTTAGACCGGAACCAAGGGGGAGAGGCATCCACAGGGACGGTACCCTCCTTCCCCTACCACGAACCTCTCTGAAGGACTTACGGACCCACATGTTTAATGTGATCGTACTCCGCGTGAACACTACGGTAGTTTGGGCAGTGGAGGAAATCGAACCCGGGCCGACAGAGTGCAATTCCGGCACACTAACCACTGGGATGTCGCGCCCCTCTTTTATAGCCACTTTAGAAATTTCTAGAAATCTCTATATCTCAAAGAATAATCATTCTGTCGAAGTTTCTGGGACATTTCGGAAGTCGCCAAATGTCGCCAACTTTGTGATAAATCGGCAAATCTGGAAACATTTCAAACTGGGGAATCCTGGGCACCCTAGGCTCACGTCATGCTGACGTCATGGACTGTTTTCTTCGCCTGACCTTCGAGACAGACGAAAGGGGAGGCGTCAATGAGAGAATATTCAGCGTTCGCAACAATACTATTAAAACTACTAATATGCTAGCTCACTTGAATTTCGATGGCGAAGCGTGAGACGGAGTTAGGGGAGGCATCGTCTACTCAAACAGCCCGCTACAAATTAGCTCTTCCTTTAATTATGCGTTATTCTTAGTAGTGGGATGTTTGAGTATCAGTCTCCTGATATTCCCCTTTGAGTATCAGTCCCCTTCACGCTTCGCTATTGTTGAATAGAGAATTCATGAAAACGTCTGTTTTTCTCAAAATCTACTTGACTTCTTTCGTTTAAAACAAATATAGAAATAACTTGACCCTCAGATTAGCTCAAATTTATTTAAATCAATAAGGCATACAAAACTGATTTATGGCAATTTATTAAATCTATCTATCATCCTCAGCGTGTATACGATATTTAATTTATCTGATCTGCACGATTTTTATTCTTGATAATTGGCAAAATCAACTGAAACCGAAAAACAACCATGTTAATCGCCTTAGGTTATAAATAGCATCAGGTCATACATAATGTTACTTATCTGACTATTGCATCACTTCGGTTATGTATTGTTTCAAGAAAGCTTTCGATTTAGGCCTATTCTATACAAAGCTTTAAAAACGCAACCGTATCACTAACGCCTGCCTTTTAATTTGATTACCTACAATATAAGGTATATTAGAGGCGTAAAACTGCTAATCAAGATATACACGGTGTTTTTAGGGCAGACCTGTTTTGTCCTCGATAAGCGCTTGCTTGGAACTGTCGGGAGAAATGCTCTATAGTTTGACCAATGCTTACAAAGAAGTCGACATAACTTTTTTACTAGGATATTAAAATAACTTTTGTGTGTGAATTTCATACTACGCTAATTAAAAAATTTAATCTGAATTTCTTTTCATTTTACTTTATTTACAGACTTCAGCGGCAACCATCATGGAAAGGAACGGAACCTTTCATTTCATTTCCATATTTTGTTCTGTTGCGTTTCGGACGGAAGCCCAAAATATAGTATATATCTATATATTAAAATAAAAGCAGCTGCCTCTGTTTGACAAAATTCTCGTTTCTTAAGATTCTTTGCTTCGTACCGCAAAAACTATTGCACATAAAAATATGAAATTTGGTACATTTGTTGTTGAGACCCAGACCGTCCGACCTACAAGAAAGGTGTAAGGTATATTTGGACGGCCGGGAAGTGCCACCCAATTTAGACCGGAACTCAGTGGGGAAGGCATCCACAGGGGCCGTAGCCTCCTTCCCCTACCACCAACCTCTCGGAAGGACTTACGGACCCACATGTTTAACATGATCGTACTCCGCATGAACACGGCGGCAGTTGTGGCAGCGTGCAAATCCAGCACGCAAACCACCGGGTCACCGAGCCCGAAATGGGCGAACAGCACGCGGTGTTCCCAGGTGGTCACCCACCCAAGTATTAACCGCGCCCGATGCTGCCTGACTTCGGTGATCTAACGAGAACCGGTATTTTCAGCACGGTACGGCCGTTGGCTTTGGTACACTTGTGGAAAAACCTTTGGAGAATACGCTGAAATAAAGTTTTTTGATATATATTGTAGTTTAAAAAATATTTAATGTCAAAATCAAAGACAAAATATTTGAGCTGAGAGTTCGCGTTCTGGATAAACTAACAATAGCAGGACCACGAATTTTTGCAGGCAGATACCTACATGGGTGAATTTTTGCAGGGCTGAGCCCAACTTTTTCATTTCGATGTAGTTTGAGATATTTTACTTTTTATACACTTCTGAAGTGAACTTTTTATTTTCGTATCAGCACGTCTAGTAATTTCTGTCTCGTACCGTTGCCTACAAAAATATGAAATTTGATGCAATTATAGAGTAATAATAGGGTAACAATAAGAAATAAACAGTTTATAGATTTAAACTTTAGTTTGGCATGAAATAGCTCGCGAAGCGAGTTCATGATCAAGGAATTCAGTTTTTAGATTCCCTGGGTGAATAAAAATCCCTGATTTTCCCTCCTGCGGAAAAGGAGGGAGAAGGAGACGCTAAGGAGATTTTTGAAAGTAGAAATTTTTAGGAAAAATATATGAAGCGAGCTTTGCGAATGCAGAGAGTAGGAGGCGAAGCCTCCCGAAGGGAGTTGCGCGATTGGAGGGAGTAGGGGGCAGAACCCCCCTAGAATATTAACAGAAAAAACGCAGCTGCTGACCAAATCCTTTTGAAATAGAGATTTTCTGTCAAAGCTGGCGCCGGACATATGGTATGAAATGATCTGAGATTCGGTGTTATGCGTTTACATTCTCCATAAGTGAAAATTAGGCTTCGCTGTAGAAATAATTAAAGTTTGATCATTTAAACTCATATATTGTAACTGGGTTATTTCAGAATATAGATGCACAGAAATTATGAAAAATAAAATCTGTTTTAGAACGGATACAACACTAAATATAAATTAAAAAGAACTTTAAAAATCACGATTTTGACACAAGATGGATGCCATATTTTATTTTGAAATGGGTCAAGTGATCTCCTCATATAATGTGGGTGTAATTATTATTTCAAGTTTTATTTAAAAACTACCGAATATATTTTGCTGAATTTTTCATATTTTTTGTGGGTAAATTTGAATATTTCCTAAAATTTTCAAAGCAATTTTTTAATTTCAAATTCGCTTAAAAATGTTTGAAACATTAGGTCCCATAGTGGTCAATGTATTTAATTTTTTCAACCCGGGTTCAGTTTAAAACTAATTGGGTGTTGATATTCATTTATATTTCCATAGGCTCCACAGACCGTCTTGAACAATATATTAAAATTTCATTTTAATAAAGACATTTTTACAGTTATCGTGCTAACGAACGGACGGACGGAAAGACAGACAGAATGAAATAAACACTTTTCAATTATGTTGTAAAGTGTTAATAAAGGGAAAGATAAATAGAAAATGGAGAAAAGAATGGAAGAAACAGAGAAAGGAAATAGAAAAAGGCAGAAAAGAAATGATATGAAAAAGGAGAAATAAAGAAAGAAAAGAGAGAAAAAGGAAAAAGGGGGAAAAAAAGAACGAGATAAAGAGGAAATGTGTGAATAGGAAGAGAAAGTGATAAATGCTGTAAATTTTTGGTATAAAGGTATCATATATCCAATTTTTCTAAAAATATTTTCTGATATTTTAACTAAGTTTCCTCACAATCGGACTTTTCATAAAAGGCTTTATGTTGTCATTTGGCATAAAAAACAAAATTTTAAAATATATCAATAGACAGGTTGAAATAAGTTTTTCATCAATATTGAAAATTTTTAAAGATGTATATCTCTTTATATTCCGCTGACCAAATCTTTTTAAAATAGAGATTTTCTGTCAACGTTAGTGCATCAAATAATCTGCAATTTTGCATGATGATGTTGGGTTGCTTTAGAATGTATGCAATTTGGAGGTTTGAAAATTTACTTTTATTTCTTTTTCCCCGGCTCAATATTCTTAATTTGGTAATATTTAAATAATATTTATTAGCTTTTTCATTTATTCTTTAATTAGAATATTTTTAATCTTCTAAATTAATTTTCTTTATAATATTCTTAGTTAAAAATGTTCCATTCCTTAAATTAATATTACTTTTGATTTGCAAATTTTAAACATCTCATTAACTAAACAAAACAAATAGCAACTTAAATAATAAATGGAATGGCCGGTCGTATAGTGGTAGAAAAAAACGTTAGAATATTAAATTTTAAAGTTAACAATATTAAACTTATTCAATTATTTATCAAAACTAAAATTTGGGATAAAAGAACATCAGTTAGCCAAAAGGGAATTCAGAACAAAGAACCACAGGTTCAGGTGACCTAAAGTATATAGGTCAAAAGGGGTCTTATTTAATGCCAACTCAATAAAACTTTAAAATTGTCCAAAACGACAGAAGCAATTAAAAATTAGCATTTAAAAGATATCACCAAGGGTCCAAGAAGAACGGCAGAGATCGGCGGGAAGCAGGCAGAATCACCAAACGTGCTGCAGACCCAGGGAAAACCAGAAGAGGAAAATCCATGGCACAGGATCTTATTTCTGTCCAGTAGAAATCTGGAAAAACGATCGCTCCACGAATTCCGACTCCACCGGAGATTCTCCAAATCAGCCGGACGTCCAGCAATAAACATCATTTCTCCAAGTTGCGGCACCGAACTTCTGACATCAGAACGAAAACCAAAAACATATGTCCGTCTATTGGGCACGGAAATATTGATTCCATTCCTCATGTAAAGAGCTGCACAACTCGGGTAAATAAACAAATTGCAACTTCCTCGGCGGACATCGCATAAATCGCGGAACATCTTGGATCAACATTTAGCAGACAGGAAACTAATTAGCAAGACTGAAGAGGCAGGAGTTCAAAACATCCAGTCCTTATAGACTCAACTCTCTCTGCCATCAGACGTAACATTTTCAGCAGCTCTTGAATGTTTAGATTAAAACTCGGCGGCAGGAATAACAAATAAACAGAGCATAATTAATGAGCCGGGAATAAAATAAAAACTTTCGTTCCTCAGAACGCACGCCGGATTCGAACTACGGCTCGCGCCGAAGCGCTGAAAACAACACTCTATAGGACTACATCTTGGGTTCTAATTCAGAAGGAAGAGCCAGAAGAGAAAGCGTAAGAGAACGAAAAAAACGCGCGATTTTACTTATATACTGCGAAACATCGCTGCCACAGATTGTAAACAAAATTATCTATGAACGATAAAATAATTAATGACAGACGATTTTAATATTACGGTCAACCAATTAAAAACTCGAAATTTTAAAGAAGAGAAATGGAATTTCAGAGCAGACGAAAATTAAAAAGAAATGAAGTGAAACGATTTGGAATATACGAATTCGGCAACAATTTAAATATGGACGATTCTGAAATATTTAAAAAGCTGAAAATAGAACAAAACTGTAAAATTGCGATGAATTAACAAATTTTTAACAGAGAGCAATAAATTTGGAATCAAATTAAAGGGAATAAAAAGGGCAATAAATGGAATCACAAATTAGCCAATTTAAATTGCTAAGACCTAAAAAGAACGAACTTTCGCCATTTTTAACACAAAACCTATTGAAAAGAACCTATTTGAACAAAGAATATCAAAAACCTAAACAATTGGAAGATGAATAACTAAAAGAGAATGACTATGTAAATAAGACCCCTGAACACGCTTAAACAAAAAGCAAAACTCCTAAAATTGTTAAATATCCAAAAGTATAACCCAACAACTCCTTCGAACGTCCCAAAAAAATTTTTCATTTGAAAAATGAAAAATTTTAGCTAACACATGACAAAATTCCGTGAAACAAAGGAGAAAAAAAAAATCAAAATCTCAACTACATCTGTAACATGAGCCATAAAAATCACATAAATAATAAAATTTCTTATAAGTAAATCAATAATCAAATAATCATTTCACTAAACACTTCATAATATCAATTATCATATTTCTCAATATTTCTCTAAACTCTTAAACATGCATATAGATTCAACATTAAATCCTTCAACTTCATTATAACTCTATACCATGAAAAGTTCATCAATGCATTTTTAAAATGCTTCAACAAATATGCCATCAAAGAGAAGCAGTAGAAAAATAATAAACAGTGCCCTATATCATTAGCTGTTATGAATAAACATAAATTTTAACGAAAACTTTGGACCAGCCAAAGAATTCCAATAATCTAAACAACAAATTTTGAAAAGGTACCTTCAACATAACAACCAATAAATATAAATTAACAAATTCATCATCAATCTCCTCCTCTACAAAGAAAACAATTATTCGAAGCATATTACTCTATTTAAATAATATCAATTTTGGCCCAAGTTACAAACAAAAAAATTTGTGGAATATTTACCCCCAAAATAACAAACTCAATTCCCTAACAATTTGGAACTGAACTCAAATTTAACCGACTTGCTTACAAATTATACTATAAACTGATTACTTGGCAAATTAGGTCGTTTAAAAGACAAATATACACTAAAATGACCTTATGCATCATTTTACATCAATAACAATAAACGCGATTCCACTAAATATGGTGCAACCTCTTGCACTCTCAACAATAATCTCAAATATCTTAACTGCAACTCTGGTAATCTCAAAAAATTCTCATAATTCAAAAAATTAAGACAAGGGGCTGAGGGTTGTGAGTCCTCACCAAGGTTGTGAATCTTTTTTGAACCCCCCAAAAATAGCACAAAAAATATCCATCAAGTATAAGTAGTACATTTAAATTCACTAACTGCCAAATGTATCACATTACTTTAACCAAAATACCAAAGAAAAAATCAAATTACAAATCCCCATTTAATTTTTAAAACCAAAAGAACTCAAATTGCACTGCACAATTTTAAATATTCCACTTAAAAAAAAAAATTTATTCTCCTATAATAAAACAAATTTTCCACTTTAACGACCAAAAATTTTTAAAGACGGTATTAAAAATATCAGATTTAAAATTAAGAACAAACTGATTTGTCACCACTCTATTTCAGTGTGAAAATCAAACACATGATCAATATGAAGAACAAGATAACTCAAGATGATATTTATGTCACACTCATATTGGAGTGTAAAAAACACCTGCATTACCCAATTTTTCAATTAATCACCAGTATTTCATCATCTACATTCACATATCAGTGAGCATTGAAATCTCAATTCCAAATCAGAACATACAAAAAATTCTAAGTCGAAAAACTACTGCTTTAATTCTACACAATTTAACTTAATAAAAAAAATATTCTCATTAAATTTACTCAATTAATTTCATTCTATTTTATCAAAACAATTCTAAGTGTTGCTGGGAGCGTGGGTTACAAGAACAACAAAATAAAAAAAATTGTTAATGAGATGGGATTAGAACAAAAAATGTAAATTCTACAAAGTGCGTTCTTCAAGTACCTAAAACTTCCTAAACTTATGAATTAAATTTAATTTCAAACTACTTCAAATAATAAAACTCAAATCAAATTAACTTAAGGAATGCTTGAATAAAAATTCTAAATGAAAAAGTCAAATTCAAAAATTCCTAAGTTTCCTCAAAAAATTCTAAATGAAAACATTTAAATTAATCCTAAAATTTTAATCAAAATATTAAAATAAATTCCTTTAATTTAGTTTAAGAACATTCTAAAACATCCTGCCTTACTTTAAGAACATATTAAAATCTTAACTGTAATCACTTTTAGAATAAACAGGCATGGAATCAATTTACAGAAATTTCATTTTTAAGAACAAAAATTATTAAGAACATCAATTACAGTTAGCATGAATAAGCTCCTAGACTGGTCAAACGGCGCCAATTGTACGGTAGAAAAACTGTAATTATGATATACTAAAAACAATTCTAAATCATTTTCAAAACATTCTAAATTCCTGAAAACATTCCAAAAGTTCCCAAACTTGTAAAGTTCAACTAAAATAAATCTGGAAATACTCTCTACAATATATAAACCATTCTAAGTTCCTAAAAACTTTCTGAAAAGTTCTAAAGTTCCTCAAACCTGAAAACATTCTAGAAATAAACTGAATTCTTAAATAAACAAAGTCTTAAATTAACTGAAAGTGGACCTATTGACCAGTTACCCTACGTGTACAAATATGTACTCCTGTAAAATATAAGAATGGACACTTTCCTAAAAATATAAAACATTAAAAGTAAAAGAAAGAGAAAACACAGAATTTTAGGTTTTCAAAATCTAACGTTTATTAAAATTTAAACTTCACTTTTAAAATAATTTCCAAAATATTTTACAAATTTTAAAAATCCATTTTAAAACTTGACCAAATCTTTTTAAAATAGAGATTTTCTGTCAACGTTAGTGCCGGACCTATCGCATCAAATAATCTGCAATTTTGCATGATTTCAAATGCATTGTCATGTGTCGCCTCTTATTTTGGTTACAATCGGATAGAAATTTATATTTTTATATAACTAGGGGCCCCGCCCCCCGTAACTGGCTTCACGAGTCGGGAGGCTTTGTCTCCTACTCTCTTACGCCAGCTTCGTGAGAACTTTCTTGACGCTTGATAGGCAGATGCGATACATTCATTCATTGGGCGTCCATTGTTAGGTGTGCTACTAACCCTTCTTGTGTTACCGACCCTGGAGCTCAATTTGCGATTTCTTTAAATCTGGCCAATGTATACGACAGCCTTTACGTTCCCTGGTCAAATATGCTCGCTAGCTTCTGGCGCTTGGGGCTACAACCCCGGTTAATTACCGCTCATTAATAGCCAAAGCTCGCTTAGCACGCTCAGAATACTGATAAAAATATTCTCACAAAACAGCGTCTACTATTCTCAAAACATTTACAAATCCAGAAATCCCACTTCTGACACCAGTTTATTACGAACGTATCTTCTGGACTCTTAGGTGTGTACGCATGATACAAGAACGAGTCCTAATTTCTGGATGACTTACGCTTATTAACAAGCATAATGTAAACATGAACAATATACTATCAAAGAGCACTTAAATGCTCCACTAATTTCACAGAACAAGCGATATTATTCTCAAAATACTAAAATAATTTCACAAAAAGACTACAATTCTCAAAACATTGACAAAAGTCACAGTTCAATGTACTTCGTGCCACATCAATTCGTCAACTCCCCTGCAACGGAGGGATGAGTCATTTTTTAGTTTCTCTATAGAAACTTCTGGAAATCTCCCAGACTAATTGTTATTTCGTGAAATGTCTGGAACATTCCGGCCGGAAGTATTCAAATCTGGCAACCCTTCTAACTGGGAAATCCTGAGAACCCAGCCCGTCCAGATCACTCGAGAGTATGGACCAGTTGAATGAACGGCCCGGAAAGTTCCTGGAAACCCTGGACTCACGTCATGATGACGTCACAGATTGTGTTTTCTTCGCCTGGCCTTCGAGACAAACGAAAGAGGAGGCACCAAAAAGAATATTGATCGTTCGCAACAATACTCACAAGGAAGGTCTCCTGACCGACCCCCATCGATTTTAATGAAAAAATTACTGTGAATAGTATTGGTCTATCACAACACATGGTGTAAGTACCAGCGGCCCTATAGCAATAAAAACGACATAATAAAATATTGAAAAAAATAGTTTTCATCGCCAAATGTAACCCTACTGTAAAACTTGGAGTACAGTATACGTCACATTCCCCGAATGTATACGTGTAAGGGAATTATCAGGCAGAAGAACTTTTAAAGAATAACTTCTAGCATAAATTAATAAAAGTTTATTAAATTACATCGTCGTCATCGCATCGTAATAAACCAAGATATATAGTACACAAAGTGCGGGCATCAACGTCGAGCATCGTATTACATCGTATGCGTGCATCAATCGTACATCGTATATATATCATCACGAGATTCACTGAACAGAGTGCTGCTAGCTCAAGGTTACAAGAAAATAGTTCTCGGTTGCGGTTGGCGCTTACAATTAGCTTACATACGGAAACAGTGCATCGGCTCGTTTCGTTTGCACTTCGATTCGCTTACTGTTCTGTAGTACTGCACATTTCGTATTTCCAGCGACATTTTTTATAGTTTATTCCTCTTTACTCTTTGTTTGAATGCAAACTTGTTGCACACATGCTATTCTGTTTTTACACTATAAACGCACTGTTCTATTAGCATTTGAAACTATTTGAATAATTTTTACATTTGCAATTTCGCCTTGTTTACTTTTATACGGTAATCTCCTGTTTTCTTCTTTACTAATAATACAGGGCTACTATAATCCGAAGTACTATTTTGAATGACTCCTTGTTCTTTCAGTTCAGTGATAATTTTCCGTAAAATTTCACGTTCGTGATATGACGTACGGTATAGAGCATGCGAAACCGGCTTGCTTCCAAGAACTTCCGTAATTTTCATAGTTGTGGTTTTGATGCATCCCAACTCATTGGTTTTCACGGCAATACAGTCTCTGAATTCATTTAAAAGATCACACACCTTTTGTGCTTCTGATTCTGTGAGCTGAGATCCGACTTTAATTTGATTTCACATTAATGGTTCACGAAATGAAAGTTCCTGATCTAATTGGATATGTAAACTTTCACCAAATTGAAAGGAATTATCAAAAGTTTCACTTTCCTCACAATTATTTTGTGCAGTATTTAAGTAATTCTCATCAAAATTTTCTTTTTCATTGTTCTCTATTACTGTAATTGGAATTACATTCCCTTTAAGAACAACTTGGTTTTCTTTTATGCGAATTTTACTATTGGTAAAATTTACGACTGGAACACATGCTATATCATTTTGAACATATATTTCACTACCTTGAGAGTTCTGCTCTTCAATAATAAAGGAATTTAAATTTATATCATCACTTACATAATTAACTAGCTGTACACTATGAGGTTGCACAATCACAACTTTTTCACTTTTAAGTACTGCTTTGCAATTCGAATCGCTTTCAAGATTAAAATTTTCTAACAAATCGAAATTGTTTTCGTCTACTAACATAGAATTTCCTTGTTTTCGTACTAATGCTATATTTGGAAGATCGATAACATTTGTCCCTATAAGTACATCAGGTCCTCGGAAACTATCATCAGGAATAAGAAAGCGAATTGATTTTAACTGTACCTTATCGATAACAATATTGCAATAAACACTAAAGGGTGTCAAACTACCCACAATACATTTAAAGTTTTCTGGTGCTTCTTTTTCAATAGTTTTATTAAGATCTGATACCAATTTAAGTTTCATTAAATCACTTCGAACCTGTGTCGATAATAGATGAAAGTGAATTTAAACCTTCAACATTTATAAATTTATATGACTGATGTAGAGGTATAATATTCGAAACACATAAAGAAGTTGAATGTTTGACTTCAGTGCAATCTTTAGTACCATGTTACCCTTTTTTACACTTTGTGCAATATTTTTGACGTTTAGTTTTCCACAATCACGCGAAAAATGTCCTTTTCATAGCAGTTATAACAAGAATCAGGACCAGCAAGTTTTTTTCTATTCCATTCTTTTACGGTTTGAACTTCTGTTTTTATTTCTTTTGGTACATGGAACTTATTTATTTGGTTGTTTTTCCTCGCATAGTCAAAATACTGATGGGGTTCCTTAACACTTTCGTATTTATTTCATTTGTCTGCAAGTTCACTGGAAGATACAAATTTCGACCAATCATCCAAAAAATGAACTTTAATATCATGTGGAACCTTCCTCTTTAATTGATATGTTATAATCAAATCTTTAAGTTTTTCAAAATTGTTTATATCCAATCCTTTGATCCATTCTTCAAAATAATTTTTCAATTCGAAAGTAAAATCGCGCCAAGTGTCTTTAGGTGATTTTTGATGATATACAAACTTTTGCCGAAATTTCTCCGGGCTTAACCTAAACCTCTTTAATAATAAATTCTTGACATGCTCATAGTTATTTGCTACTTCATCGGGTTCACGTGCAACTAATTGTGATATTTCGTACGGTAATAGCACTAGTAAATGAGCTACTAAATCATCTTCATGTATGTTTGCTCTATGCGCCTGTCTTTCAAATAATGTTAAATAAAAACTAATATCACCTTCTTTCATTTCAAATTTCTGCATCAAAAGTTGTAAACTACAAAGCTTGCCTTTATTTTCAGAATTTTCAACATTACGCGAACTTAAATTCAACTCATCAATGTTTATTTTGTTCGAAGTCTCAATCTTTAATTTTTCCAGTTAAACTCATACTTTAAGTTTTCCCTATCCACTTCCTTATCATGCGGTAATTTTTCTTTTTCTTGGGCTAATTTTTCTTTTTCTTGCGCTAATTTTTCTTTTTCTGCTTCTTTTCTATCAAAAATTATAGTTTCTGACATTTGTCTTACAAAATCTTCATGGTATTCTTTACTACTTTTTAAAATTGTATCTTCTGGAAGAATAGTTTCCCCAACTTCGCGTGCTAACAACATTAAATAAGCCTTTCTTCCTCTGGCTAAATACGTCATTTTCAGTACTTATTATATCAATGTATTATATCAATGTATACAGTATCAAATTAAAATTACTCTCTAATCAAAACTGAGCATCAGAATACTGCATTTTAAACTACATCAACATCGCAATACATTCAAATCAAAATTATTCAAAAGCATTTATTTACCTTGTGAAATAAAAGTTTTCATCGCCGTAGTAGACTAGCCGTTTGCTTGTCTTATCGGTTTGTTTTTATAAATACGAACGTTGGTCGAAAAAGCGTAAAACGACATACCAGTTCAAACAAGTCATCGATGTCTATCCCACTTCTCAATTGTAAGGGAGTTAAGAGGCAGAAGAACTTTTAAAGAATAACTTCTAGCATAAATTAATAAAGGTATATTAAATTACATCGTCGTCATCGCATCGTAATAAATAAAGATATATAGTACACAAAGTGCAGGCATCACCGTCGAACATCGTATTACATCGTATGCGGGCATCAATCGTACATCGTATATGTATATATCATCACGAGATTCACTGAACTGAGTGCTACTAGCACAAGGTTACAAGAAAATAGTTCTCGGTTGCGGTTGGCGCTTACAATAAGCTTACATACGGAAACGGTGCATCGGCTCGTTTGCTTTGCTCTTCGATTCGCTTACTGTTCTGTAGTACTACACATTTCGTATTTCCAGCGACATTTTTTATAGTTTATTCCTCTTTACTCTTTGTTTGAATGCAAACTTGTTGCATGATTTTCTGTTTTTTTACACTATCAAATACTGATAGAACAGTGCGTTTAAACTATTTGAATAATTTTTACATTTGCAATTCCGCCTTGTTGGTTACTTTTTTCAGGACATTTTCAAAATCCGGTTAATTTTGTTTTTCATACATCAGATTCTTTCCATTGCTCTTTGGCCAATTGTTCTTTCCAAAGGTATACAAAATGTAGTTGGTGTTGCACATATTTTTATTTCGAACATTTTTTATTATTTCTCACCTCTGCAATACATTTATTCCATAAAATAATTAGCCTGTTACATTAATTTAGGTCGTAACGGCACCAGATTGGATTTGTTCTACAGATTAATTTATAACAAGTTTATAAAAAGTGAGACTTCAAAAGCTGATAAGTTGTATTAGTAGGTATTGTCTTGTTAGTGTTCACTGTTTAGTATTGCTATTGATTTTGTTAAAAACTGCACAAGGGCTTTCCTCCTGCTGGGAGAAGTGCCCAAGAGAGGGTAAAGCGGGACTTTCTAAAGATCTTGCTTCGCATTAACGTTATATGCGGAGAGCACCACTAAAAACTATGTGCTGTCTGATTAATCGAACGCGAGAACTCAAAATCTCCCATTGGTGTCTTACTTACAAATGCGACCCTCGTATACTCAGGATCTAGGCATTAACCGAATTTTTATAGCATTACATCTACAGAGATTTTCACCTTTCACGATTGTCAAAACAGTAATCAAAATGAATAATCGCCAAATAGGGATAACGTATAGATTCTGGTAACCCGGAACCAATTTTCAATATTTTATTGTGTCGTTTCTATTGCTATAGGGCCGCTGGTACTTACACAATATGTTGTGACAGACCAATACTATTCACAGTAATTTTTTCATTAAAATTGGTGGGGGTCGGTCCTTCCTTGTCAGCAAAGTATAACAGCAAATGTCATTTTCCTGATGCTCGTGCACTATGTCCACTCTCTTTTTCTCATACCATACACACATATTTGTTTCACTTCTATGAGTCATGAACAGGAAGGAATGGGTAACCGCTGCCAACTAACCGGTAATAAAGAATTTTCTTATTTTGCCGGATTTCTTGGTTTGTCTATCTCTCAGTAGAATGTTTATTTTGAAGGTCAGGTTCAAACAGAACAGAAAATCGATGTTCGAAAACAAATTTATGATGCATTTTTTTCGATCATATATTAAATTTACGAACTGAAATATATTATTAATTTTATTTACATTTCAAAACCACACAAATGTTTCAACTTTGGGGTGGCAGTTTGTAACATTGGGGAAACAGTTGCCCCGCCATGCCCCCTGCATGCCGCCAGTGCAGTTCTTTCGCTTTTGCAACCTTTGGTGTTCACATTGAAGATTTTGAAAGAAGACAACCAAACAAATTTTAATGGTAATAATGCGAAAACTTACTGTGTTTTGGAAACAACTTTCAAAGGGTCTTTAACGTTGCTAATGACGAAATGCTGTGCTTCTGATGCTGAGCTGACAAATTTTTGATTCATTGCTGGGCCCACAACCTTATATTAAAAAGCTTTGGCAAATATTTGTGCATTTTAATTATTTTAATCCACTGCCACGTTTCATGGCGCAGCTTTCTGGACCTCTTATGGACTTATCAATTGTATCATTATAAGCGAAGTCATTTTTTATGAATGATATTCTTCTAAAATATTATCGATATCTAAAATATTAGATCATACACAAAATATTTTAAGTTTTAATTTTGATTATTTCCTACACTTTGTGATGATAGATAATACAGTTTTCGGTTTAGTTAAAGGTTGTTCAAATGGTTGCAGTTGAAAGAAATTAATCTATGACCCGAGGGGCTTTAAATAAAATAAAATGTTGAAATTAAATGGCAAAATTAGTACCAATATGAAATCCAGATCGAAAAATTAATTCATTTTCCTATTTACCCTTGATTATTTTAGCACCTATGGAAACAGTGACTTGGAATGAGACCATTTATTTATAAATCCTCTCCTCCCCAGTTTCATATACATTGCCAATAAACTCTGTTCCAAGAAAACTGAGAATGTAATAAATGGAAGGGAACAAATGTGAGCGTGACCATATTCACATTTTATGCATGTCTAGGTTATTCACAATTCAGATCGTGTAGGTACAGAGACTGCTTACACGTTTTCAGAAGGATTTTCTCTATCTCGCTATATTAAAATAAAAGTAGCTGAAGTCGCCGCGGTTTGACAAATGTCTCGTTTCTCGAGATTATTTGCTTCGTATCGCAAAAACTATTGCATATAAAAATATGAAATTTGGTTCACTTGTAGAAAGCATTGGGAAATACGCCGAAATAAATCTGTTTTTCTTTTATGTATATTGTAGTTTAAGAAATATTTAATATCAAAATCAAATACTAAATATTTGAGCTGAGAGTTCGGGTCCTGGATAGACTAATCATAGCAAGACCACGAATTTTTGCAGGCAGATACCTAAATGGGTGAGTTTTTGTAAGACTGAGCCCCTTTTTTTAATTTCGATGTAGTTTTTGATATATTTTACCTTTTTATGATGCACTTCTGAACTGAACTCTTTTTTTCGTATCTGCACGTCTAGCGATTTCTCTGTCTCATACCGTAAAAATTACAGCATACAAAAATATGAAATTTGGTACATTTATAGAGAAATAATAGGGTAACACTATGAAATAAACCTTTTATCGATTTAAACTTTAGTTTGGCATGAAATAGCTCACAAAGCGAGCTCATGATCGAGGAATTCAGCTTTTGGATACCCTGGGATAAGAAAAATCCCTGCTTTTCCCTCCTGAGGAAAATGGGCAGGAATAGAAAAAAAAAATTTTGAAAGTAGAATTTTTAGGAAAGATAGATATGAAGCGAGGGCGGCGAAGGCTCCCGAAGAGGGTTGCGCGAGCGGAGCGAGCAGGGTGGAGAGTCCTTAGTAATTCAAATTAAAAATAAAATATTTTCGTGTACTCCTCATATGATTTTGTTTTGTCTCTGATGTGGGGGTATATTAAATAAAATTTAGAAAGGTGTGCCAAATACAGACCGCAGCCAATTGATATAAGGTAGAACGAATCAATGGCTACTCTTCAGGGGAGGCGAGGTAGACAGCGTCTACCTAAATAATTTAACATCAAATAATTATTTTAATTATATATATTAACCTTTTATTTTAATTTATAAATAAATGGTTAAAATAGTTTGTGTAAATAAATGAGCGTGCGTCTGACGCCGAGCTCAATGCTGGCGCCTTTCTTGTTTCCTCTAAGCGCCAGACAGGAATGAATTTTATGAGAGATTAATCCCTTTCTACCCACGTCAGAATAAATTCAATTGTAAATAGAACCGAAAGAAAATGTGCGTACAATTTAGGAAATCATATCATATATTATCTATTTAGTTTTAAATTAATTTTTTCCATATTACCCTATTTTAGTTCGACATCCGAAAATTCAACAAATTTTGTAATCCGGCACCGCTGAAGTCCCGAACATGCCGGATCACCAGAAATTTATTGTATATTATATTTTGTATATAAAATATATAGCATAATGTTGCCAAAATATATAGCATAACACTTTATTTGATAATTGTAATCCCAGTTTTTGCCTCTCCAAATCATTTTATCGTGCTTCGCTACTGGATAGACCTAACGTGTACACTCGAGGTCCCTTCCTTACAAAGCTGTTGGGGTGCTTGAAGATTTACCTAGCAATCTTGAATAATTGCAATATTAGAAAATATGTGTGAAAATATGTTTTAAAGGAATTGTGTATTAACACAAAAATGCATAATAAAACTGCAATTGTTTAAATAGTTTATCTTAACTGGTATTTTAAAGTAAAAAAAAATACTTAAGGATTAAGTTTTTAAACCCTTTACGTTATTAGGTCTTTATTACATTTATATGCATGTCCCATCAGCTTAAAGACTACCTTAAATATATCCAACGGAGCTGTGCGATAAAACAAATTGTAATAAGTTCTGTTAACATCAGAAAAGGTCTAGAAAATTTCAGGTAATTTGGTGCTTCATTAAAGAAAAGCCTGCATCTGACCTTAATGAGATCCGGTAAGTTGACTCAATTTACTAAGAGTCTTGAGTTACTTTACTAAAGTTTCCATGTTAAGGTAAAAAATATTCTTAAAGATCCGTAGATGGAGGTAATTTAATGAATTTCAAGGTACTGAACCTATGCGATATAATTCACAATATGATAAATATAATTTATATATTTTTAATTTAAGAATACAAATTAAGTCTACAAACAATAAAATTTTTATAAAATCTATAGACTCCATCAGATTTTCCTACTCTCGCCAATCGCCGCTTTCTATGTTCATGCATGGAAATTTAGTGAACATACCATTATATTATAGCTTAGAGGGAGAAGAAGTTTCCAAAGTTGGTCACAAGCTCTCCGTGCAGATAGCAGCATCCATTGACCAGTTTCGTATTCTTATAATTAAAAGCGAATCCGGTTCATGCAGCGCTGTTACATGCAAATTATGTCCATAAACAATGCCGTTTTCATAAACTATCGGCTCCATCATTTTTTTTCTACTCTCACCAATCGCCGCTTTCAATGTTTATACATAGAAATTTAATGAACATTTCGTTACTATTACGGGATTTGTTCAAACAAAGTTAATCTAATACTCACAGGATCAACGTATAGGGAGAAGGGGTTTTCAAAGTTGATTACGTGCTCTCCGTGCAGATAGCAGCATCCATGGACCAGTTTCGCATATTTATATTTAAAAGCAAATCCAGTTCATAGAATGTTGTTATATGCAATGAGAGTACTAATCTAAATTTCGGAATGTCCATAATATTCTTGTTCTGTGTGTATAAACCAAACGATTGCGTTAAGTGTTATAACGGTTACAGCTTTGTACAGCCTGAGCTCATTCTTTAGGAAATTTGAAGATGGCTGCATGATACGACCAGCGACATTGTCTATCTCTATAGAGATTGCCAGTCTCCAAAAAAGTGAATGTCTCGTTTTCTATAGAGATTGCCAGTCTCCAAAAAAGTGAATGTCTCGTTTTCTATAGAGATTGCCAGTCTCCAAAAAAGGGAATGTCTCGTTCCCTATAGAGATTGCCAGTCTCCAAAAAAGGGAATGTCTCGTTCTCTATAGAGATTGCCAGTCTCCAAAAAAGGGAATGTCTCGTTCTCTATAGAGATTGCCAGTCTCCAAAAAAAGGGAATGTCTCGTTCTCTATAGAGATTGCCAGTCTCCAATAAAGCGAATGTGTCGGGATCCATAGATTTTTGGTACTCATAGTCGATCTCCAAAATTGTGCCACATAGCAAGTTTTTAAGTTGTCGTTGGAGATATAGCTTATGAGGTATATGCTGATGAGCGAATAAGCGTGAAATTTGTCAATTTAAGATGTTATCTGCAATGGGTGAGTCATCTTCACTTTGAGAACCGGTTTCGAAGGCAATAAAAACCTTCTTCGTCCGGATAACTGAGAAAGAACACCAGCACCGATAGAGACTGTCGAAAAAAGTTGTATCAGCTATGGGAGGGAAGTAATTTTTGCTAGACAGAAATTTAAACGAAAATCCACAAGAATGAATCTGATGAAGAAATGAATCTGATATGAGCAGCACATGACTTTCCCTGAAGACTCTTATTCACCTTCTCATTATTTCTTCAATAATTCCTTAAATTGAGTTTAATTATAAAAAATAACACCCATAATTATTTTAAATCATATTGAATTTGCACTTTGAATTCAATTTTCGTTTTCATTTGGTAACTGGACTTATTTTCATAATTGGTGTAGTGAAAATGCAAAAAAACTGAAATATCTTGAAAGGCTAGTTCTAGAGTAATGGTATTGGGCTTGTACTTTTCATCGTCAAAAATTGCGTATAAAACAATCATTTAATTGTTATATTTGAGCATACATAGTCTTTTAGTTTAGATTTTGACAATTTATGCGACACATTTTGCAAAAAAAGCAGGTTATTTTTTTCCGAAATTGTACCAATATCTTCTCAGCACCTTGACAAATGAGTTATACCAAATTTCACAGAATTTGGTAGATAATAGTTTTTCAGCTAGAGTTGATACAATTTTTGGTGGCCCTTTTGCAAAAACGGAAGGTTATTTTAATCCGAATCGTACCAAATTGTTATCGACAGCAGAGTCACCCGCAAGAGACTACCTACCAAATCTTATGGAATTCCATCAATTAGTTTTTTAGTTAGAGTGGATACGTAAATTACACACAGATGTCTCGCTGAAAATAGCTTTTTCGTATTCTAAGGGCGCCAAAATGTGTAAATTCGTCGAAAACTCGAGTTCGGCATGATTCCAATACTTTATATATTGCCATGTATTGCATGGAAAGTAAAAACAGAAGTAAACTACGAAATACCCTATGATAAAAAATAGAACAATCAGTATCGATTCGTGCTAAACAACATTAACTAAAAATCACTTTGGTGACAAATCGCCAAACTGTCGCCAAATCGTCAATGTTGCCACGGTGAAGAAAACTCGACGTGGTTATATTTTATAAATGTAAATGCCTCATTAAATATTAAGGTTTCCTCTTTTAAACAAAAACATCTTGTCGGTGTTTGATGGGTTAAAGGGCATTCTAGGCTCATTGGTAATGAAATTGCGGATTTATTCGCGAAGATAGCGGCCATTTTTGGTGAATTCCTGAATATGCAATCTCCGAGCTCTTTTCTCTTTTTTTTCTAAAGATTTAATTATCAAATTTTTGCAATCCTTTTGGAATAGCTCTGGTTCGGGATTATGTACCAAATCTTATCTTCCTGGGGTTAATTTTTCATTCCAAATTACTGATAAATTTTTGATATATTTTCCAACTGAGCATAGTCCTTTTATCGCCTATTTACATAGATTAATGATTGAGAACATCCCACATTGCTTATGTAATAATGTAGGAAATGCAGAATACTGATTTTTTGAATTTATTCATACTAAAAAATGGCATTTAGTGAAACCCACTGACGAGAATAAAATAGTTTGGTTCAAAAATGTTATGAAAAATAAAAGTTCTATTAATTATATAAAACATCGTATACACAAGGCGGATGAAATCTGATCAAATTATGTAAATTTTAGCTAATACCTATGTTTCTTTCCTATTGAACTATTTTCATTTTTATCTTAGCTACATACTTTTATCTGTTTATTTTAAAATCTGTTGCCATTTTTTTACCGATTTCTACATAAAGTACTATATATATTTTATTACCCAAGTATAGTTGGAAGTACATTTTTGGAATTTTCGTTAAGGTAGCTTAACAATCTATCTTACTCTCATTACTGAAAATCTCATCAATAATTATTAGTATTTTTGTATATTGTATATATGCTATTGTCTTTGTATGTCCATGTATATTGCCTTTGTATGTATTTGTGTATTGTTTTCTATGTTTTTCTCGAGAGTTCCTTGTAACTGCTCTACGCCCTTTCGTTGAGCTGGGCGGTCTGGGTTAATAATAAAAATAATGTAAATGCCGCTTGCATTAAACGCAGGAAAGTACTATATGCATTTTCAAAGAATGCATTTTGAAATTCACTATATTCATTTTTTTATTGTTTGATAAACATATATAATTTTATGAATATATATATACACATATATATATACATATAATCATTTAATAGGGGATAAGTCACAAGTATTCGACGATATTACAAGCAATTGAAATTCATAATATATATATATATATATATTAAATTGTTTTCTATTTATTTAAAATATAATAATTTATATTGATTCAAATGTGTAATATTCCCTTTCGTCTGGAGTCTTTGGTCTTCTACGAACACCAGGCGGAGAAAACACCTGTACAGGCATTCTTTCACATGACGTCATTCTAGGGTTTCCCCTTGCGGAACTCTGAAGAATGGTTTCCAGATGTGGCGAATTTGGCGACTTCCCGAATCTTTGTGATGCACCTAGAAATAACGATTATTTTACGGGATATGAGATTTCCAGAAGTTTCTATGACGAGTCTATAAAAAGAATTATCCCTCTGTCGGAGAGCAGTTGACTTAATAGGAACTACATTAAACTGTGATTTTTGTCAATGTTTTGAGTATAGTAGCCGTTTTGTGAAATGACTTTAATCAATGTTTCGAGAATAATATTGGTTACTTTGTGAAATTAGTGGAGCATTTAAATGCTGTTTTACTGTATATTGTTTAAGCTGTGTTTGTGAATAAACGTGTTAGTTATCTAGAAATTTGGACCCATTCTTGTATCTTGTATGCACACCCAAGATTCCAGAAGATGCGTTGTAACAATGTCCATATTAAAATCTGTTATATATCCAATGATAGAATAGAGAGAAGTTGTAACTCAAAAAAATCTTAGTTTAAAATATGCCTACAAATTAAAAAGTATTAAATAATCAATATATTTGAGCATCCACTACTCCTTAAATACTTTGTGGTCAACTAAGAGACTTTAGTTTGATTATATAAATTGTTATAGAAGTCCTTTTTAGAATATTCCTTCAATTACAGCCGGTTAGTCTAGGATCTAAACAGAATCTACTTTTTTCAACTATTAAAAGACTATAAGGAACTGCCATTACTCCTCGAGAAAGGTGAAGAAGCAAGCATTCCCTTTTCGTTATATTTATTTTTCGCGCCTTCGAGTTGGCAGAAGTTAAATTGATTGATCAGGCGCCTCAAACATTGAGAATTTTTCGTGAAAAAAAGTTCCATCATCAATCTTGGCTGACACTCTTGAGCTCACTAGGAGAGAAAAGAAATCAATTTTCACTTAAAATCGATTTTTTTTTTCTCCATATGTGATTTTTCTTTTACATATAATTTGATGGCAATGATAGATATTTTTGTAAATGAAAGATTCATGTAGCTCTCAATTCCAACTCCGAAATGACATAAAAAATGTGAAAAATTCTAATTTTTCCCACAACAGAGGGAAATTCATGTCAATAGTAACTAGATTGCTAGAGATATCCAGTGGCGTAGTGATAGTAAAATAATAAAAAGTAAATCAATTTTCATCAAAATCTATTTGTTTTTACTCCATATCTGATTTGTCTTTTACACTGAGGATGTCACGAAGCGATTCCGAAAAAAAAGTATAAAATCAACTGTGGATCGTAGAAGTGAAGTGAACAAATTAATTACCTTGGGAAGAACACTAAGAACTATAAGTTGCATAGTATTTCCCCCAAATTACACTTCGGGCGATTAGCACGAGGATGTTCGAGATCCCGCGAAAAGCACAACTAACCAATTAATTTCGCACTGGACATGGACGGCCAATCACAGGATAGGCACAACTGTTCTTGGTTCGTAACATCTGTTTTCTATACTTATCAACTTATTTTTGCCATTTTACTTCGAATTGAATGGCATCTTTAGAATTCGGATATTGCGACGCAGCTCATCTACTTAACAGTTGATGAATGATCAACTGACTATTACTTACCCCTCTCATTCTACTGGTCGTCATTCACTGCGGCATATTTCTAAATCGAGACTCTCATGCTCGGCAATGGGTTACAAACTACTGCTGTAATGAAGAGCATATGCTTTTCTCCCCCCTCTCTTCCCCTATTTTCAAAACTCTTGTCTCCCCTTAATTGTAAAACTGGTATTTACTAACATAGGGACTCCGTAAACCACAATCCTTGATTCTTCGGGAGATGGATAATGTTACCCCTTTCCCCTCCCTGCCCAACGAAAAATTACTAAATGCAAAATAAAATTGTGTTAAATACAAAATATAGATTTCTAAAATATTCGATGCTGCCCCACAAACGTGAGAGGTCGAGATCCTAACCTATGCCACAGAATGACATATTTTTTTATAATTAAGTTTCCAGAGCAATAAAATGCCACTCACAAGTGCTGGGCCTATTGAACATCGTAGTTTCTGAGGTACACAATCAGCAACATCCAGTATGGGAACGATATATGTAAAGTAACGTTTGATTTATTCTTCCATCCGGAAATATATCAATTGTCAAATAAGAATCCTAGTACTGCAATAGGTCCTATCGGACAATGAACTTTAATGTCGCAATTTGGTTGAATTATTTTTTGCAATCTATACAAGCACTGGATTTAATTATGAAAGTATTATGTATTTCAAGTACATTTCTTCTCGTTTTAGCAGCTGGTCTAACGTAACTGAACAATATTACTTTGCTTAAAATAATTTTTTCGAAAAACAAAATGCATATTTTGTATGAAATATTTTTGGCAAAAGCTTTCCAAGAAAAATCCGTCTTAGAAGATATCAAATCCGTTTCATTAATTTGTAAACACACCTTCACATTCTTTACTTTTCACTGCCCAAGAAAGGACCCGTCGTGGTATTAAAATACTAACATAAATACTCAATAACAGAAACAAAGTGACCATCTTTAGAACACACATTTCATTCACATTTCATATCCAGTGCATGATGAAAAGTTACTTCATCCAAATCATGCATAGAACTCAACAATACAATTCAACAAACAAAAGATTCTAAACAAATATATCGTTTTTAACACATTACAACATAGTTGAAAAGTGTTTATGACTTTGTTCATTCTGTCTGTCCGTTTACACGATAACTGCCGTAAAAATGACTTTATCAAAATGAAATTTTAGTATGTTGTTCAGAAGGTCTGTGGGACATATGGGAATATAAATGAATAATATCGCCCAATTAGTTTTGGACTAAATCCGGATTGAAAAAATGCAATGCATTGAACACTATGGGACCTAATTCTTCAAACATTTTAAAGCGAATTTAAAATTCACAACTGGGTTCGAAAGTTTTAAGAAATATTCAAATTATCTCATAAGAAATATGAAAAATAGTTCAGCAAAATATATTCGGTAGTTTTTTAAATTAAAATAATTACGCCCTTTATGTGAAGACATTACGTGATCCACTTCAAAATGAAATATGGCATCAATCTTTTTTCCCAGAGTATATTTAGTGTTGCATCCGCCTTAAAACAGCTTTATTGTTGCGTTTTTATGAAAAATGCACTTATGAAGAATGCGTAAACAACATCAAGATGTAGGATGAGTTGTATAAGAATCGCTAAATTTCTTTAACGCAAAACGGCACTTCGGATACGAATAATCATTTTTACACGTCATTTGTAGGAGTGAGCATGCGCAGTTTAAAAATGGACATTTCACCTGTTAAAGTTAACACTTTACAACATAGTTGAAAAGTGTTTATGACTTTGTTCATTCTGTCTGTCCGTTCGTACGATAACTGCCGTAGAAATGGCTTTATCAAAATGAAATTTTAATATGTTGTTGAGACGGTCTGTGGGACATATGTAAATGTAAATGAATAATATCACCCAATTAGTTTTGGACTCAACCCGGGTTAAAAACATGAAATACATTGAATCCTATGGGATCTAATTTTTCAAACAATGTAAAGCGGCTTTAAAATTCACGAATTGCTTCGAAAATTTTAGAAAATATTCAAATTATCCTATAAAATATATAAAAAAATTTCAACAAAATATGTTCAGTAGTTTTTCAAATAAAAATTAAAATAACACGCATATAATATGATCTGGTAGGTCGGATGGTCTGGGTCTCAACAACGCATATAATATGAAGAGGTCACTTGACCCATTTCAAAAGGAAATATGGCATCAATCTTTTTTCCCAGAGCATATTTAGTGTTGCATCCTTTTTAAAACCTCTTTATTTTTGCATTTTTTCTGTGCATCTATATTCTGTGCCAACGCAGTTACAATATAGTTTAGGTTAAATAATCATCGAACTTTCATTAAAATTAGGCTTCGTTGTAGAAATAATCAATGTAAAATGTAAACAAGTGATTGTAAGAGGAGTTGTACATGAATTACTGAATTTCTTCACCTAAAATTATTTAACTCTGGAGTCTGGAATAAAAGTGTATGAATGAAATATTCACGGCTTTAACATAGAGAGCCAGACGATTTATATTTCTATGATGTCACTTAAATAATGTTTGAATAAAATTTTAAGCATGGAGTTAGAAGTATTTTTACATCCATGGTTTTAATTTTCCAAGTAAAATAAATTGTTGTAGTTTTGTGATAATTAACAAAATATCGCCGCTAAATGTATCGTATTTTAGAAATGTTTAAATAAAATTACATTTGGAAAGTGTGATTGATCTTTCTTGTAATGTGATTTAACCAAGTTCCACCTTTTTGAGAGAAAGAGGTTAAAAGCAAAATCCCATGTTAGGCCCCAACCTAAGACGCAGAAAATCTGTTACAAATTTACAATAGTGTGTTAACTAATCATTGCTAAAATTAAATCTCTCTTCTAAACGGAAATACTGAATTGAAGGTCATAGAAAAGGGCATATATCAATCCTTGAAATGTTAATTGCAATTTGAATTCACTTCAAATAGAGGATCGTTTATTTCTGCAAATTTTACAAAACGTCGGGTAAAAAATAAAGTTGTCTAACGTCAATAAGAAAATAGTTGGTAAAATAATCTAAAATATATTTAATTATTGCTTTTAATATTCATTAAGAATTTTCTGAAACTGTTCTTTTTGCAAATTTTATATTTAGTGTTTTAAAAATATAGCCACATACTCAATAGTTCCAATTTAAAGAAATGCTTCAAATAATATTGTCTTTCAGACAATGACAGTTTTAGTCACGTGACATGCTTTGGTAAGGAAAAATAACCGGTTCTCTAATAATATATATTTTCAAGACTTAATTTGCAAAGTTATAGGACTTAAACTACTTTGTCCCTTTAAAAAAGATACGGCGAATACACTCAAACCTGTTTTTGTGCGATTTTTTTTGTGCGGTATATGAAAATTTCAATCAAATTGGAACATAATTAACGAAGTTATCAATAAAAAAATTTAGTAGGTTTGATCGGACATTTAGTTTTTCGATGCCAATTCTGACAGAACTTCAAAATTCCAAAAGGAGTTTCAATCTTGTATATCTGGCTACCGAGACATATACAAGCGTCTAATGAAACAACAGTCGTCGCAAAAACTGATCACCGACTACATGGTAACTAAAAAAAAAGTCAACTCCAAACGAGAGCGAGGTAGTATCTTCAAGTGACGAAAGCGATTTTGAACCAGTTTACCACAAGAAAGTTTGCGTATTGTCAGATTACGAAGGATAATGGTTATACGTTTTGAAAAGATTTGTATGTGTAAAATAAGTACATATGTAAATAAAATATTTAAAAATGTTCGCATGTGTATTTTCTAAATCAGATTCCAAAAGGTTTGGCGAGATTCCAAGTAGCTGCCAAGCCTCGTGTCCTGATTTCGTTTAAAAAAGCAATTCCTAGTTATTTCGTAAGGTTTTGAGTTATTTTCTACGTGATACTTTTTTTATGCGGCCCCTATTCACCGCATAAAAAAATACTTTTTAATTGTGTTGTGAAAACTATTTTTTATAACTAATCGTGAAGTTTTGTGCGATTTTTTTTATGAGTTTTCTTTTATGCGGTCCCTATCCATCGCACTAAAATAGGTTTGAGTGTATATGTACTCATTTTGTCAATCTCATCTTAACTTTAGAGCAAGCAATATGACTCTTTTTCGTCATCTACGTATTATATTCACAATATTCTCTTCATTGCCGGTATCTGTAGGCTCACACTCGGTGTCTAACAGATCATTATCATTTCCAAAGAATATGTCTTCATTTTCAGAAAGTTCACCTGTATCAATTTTCTAAAACTCTTTGCCTATGTTATTTATTCTAAGAACTTGGTGCGTCTTAAATGTTTCGGCATTTTTTCACGGTGAAGATTAGGAATGGTGAAACGCTGTAAAAATAAGATATAAACTAATTAGTAATACTTTTTAAGTTTTGTCACCTTTCCTTGAAACTTGATATTTTACGCACTTTATTTAAATTTAAATACACAATTATTTTAAATTGAACATACTGTGCAACAGTTCTTGCAGAAATGAGCAGGAAACTGATGAAAATATGTGGAATGTGCATTTGCATCACATTTTTTGAAACGATAACCTTATAAAGCAATAAATTTTTCTCACTGTCAACTGGCCGGTCGTGGTAGAAAACGGTATACTACGTATCTTTATCATATAAACACAAGAAGAAAAATAAATATTCAAAAATTGATTGTATACATTTAATAGAAATAGTCATGACGTCAAGTGAAAAAAAGCGATAACATTAAATGCGAATTTTCCAATCAAAACTTTACAAGCGGTCATGATACGTTTAGTGTTAATTTAAAAAAAAAAATCTGAAATTAGAACGTTCCCATGTTCAAGACATATTTAGTCGTGCATTTTGAAACCCCCTGTATAGCAATGCATTAAACAATATAATTTCGAGAGTGAGTAATTTACTCATGTTATTATCGTTTACTGAATGGCAACATGCATATGCATACTCCGGACCGGAGACTCCACAAGTTCGTCAATAAGAGTTTTTGTCTTTCGCTTTTAATAAGGTAGAAAATTACGTTATTTTAGGATAATTATTTGCAACAACACTTTACACATTTTTATCTGATTTTATAATTTTTAGCTGATTGGAATTTTACGCAACATAGAAGTACTATACATTCACTGACAAGTTATTGAAATGTATCCTCAAAACCTAACAAGCACTCCCAGCATCAGCCGGTATTCTCCCCTCACTTAAGAGAATATTAAAATCGATTTAATTTAATAGAAAATAAAACATCATAACAAAACTGATTTCCAATAGGATTGAAACTAATATTGTCTGAATATTCAAAGTATTTCAGTGAAACTTAAAAATATCTCACTTTTGTTTGCAAATAAGATCAAGTAGCCACGCCAATATGCCGACCATACGTGATTTTCAGAATTGTTTGCTCTTTCAAAAATCATCGAACGTTCCATCAGTAATCAAACAATATAATTTTGAGTTGTTTTAATAAGGTGCATAACATTATATAAAATTTATATTGAAAATATGCTTTGACGTAGAATAAAACTTAAAGATCTTCCAAATTTATATGGCTTTAAAGAATAAAAGTTGTTGCCATGTTTCACGTTTGTCCACTAGTTATTATATAGACATATATTAATAGTTTTGAATGCAAGTAAGTATTATATCTGCAATACATATCTATTACCATAAAAAAAAATTACGCAAACCTCTATAGAAATACAACACACATTTATTATAAGTAAAAGGGAAAGAATCTAATAAAGACATTTTATGTTACTAAAGTCATATCCCATATTATTTTGCTCCTTAAAGTCATCGGGAAAATGGTGGGGAAAATGAAAGTCGAGATTTAATGGATGCTTCCAGAAATGCCGACGCCAGTTTAATGACCTGGGAGATCCTTTAATAAAAGTTAGAACCTGGTTCTAATGAAACAGACTATCAAGACCGGGTGAGTTAGTCAATTTACTTAATGTTTCAAAATGATGTTTCAAATGCTATTTTTCATTAGGAATGAAAACAATACTTTGAATTTAGAGTTTTTGGAATATATATTGTCTCTTTTCAAAGAGATTAATACAATTTTGAGTTTTAGGGAGAGTGTTGGAACATTTAATTCGAAATTAAAATACTCTGATAGCAATATCATAACCATTTGATTAAAAGTATCGTCCGGGTTTTAAATGCAGGAAATCTATTTTCAGGATAAAGAAAGATCGATCACACCAGCTATGGTAAAAGACGCCAGTTGACCTCCTTTGCTGGTATGAATGCTTTGTGTTAATTTCAAATTATTTGAAACCACCGTGTTTAATAATTTTTACAAAATTCGCTAACACTATCGTTTGAGAGTTGTCATGTTGCGAGTGTTAAGTGGAATTAAATTTCACTTAAAACTCACAATCGAACGTAACAGAAAATCAAACCATTTGAAAAGTTTTTGGATAAACTGAGATCGACACCATCCTGGCCATGTCAAATAAAGCTTTGCATAATATTGTGTAGAAATGTGAATAACGAATACGAAATAGCGCGCTTTACGTTTGAACTAATTTCTTTATGAAGTTGTAAAAGAATATATATATTAAAAATCTGTTTATTTCTATATTTTTGAAAATATTAAAAAGTCAATTTCTAAAATACAAATAAATGATGGATGGCATTTTTTCCAATCTCGTGGTAGACTGAGTTGTTTGTTTTCTTTATTTTCTTTTAAAAAAAGAGCATTTTTGTAAGGTGGCATCCTATTTTTTTACCTACACATCTTTCTAGACAAGCATTCTCTTTTTACCTATACCAATTCTTATTAACTTCGCGTTAGCTTTCTTTGTATCTTCGTTTGTATCTTTGTATACATCTTTGTATCATTGCAAGGCTCATTTTCGTTCACGTAGAGGGCAGAAATTCGGCCCACAGTTTCATCTCAACATTTTTATTTATCAAAATTTTTGTTTCATTAGACTACTTCATTACGTTAGTTATCATTGACATGCTTGTTATCGGCTTCCAAAGGACGTAGATCTCAAACTCGGCATGCAGTTTCATCTCAACATTTTCATTTATCAAAATTTTTGCGTCTTTACTCTACGTCGTTACGTCATTTACTTTCGTTATCGTTGACGTGCTCGTTATCGGCTTCCAAAGCAAGTAGAGCTAAAACTTGCAATAGTTTTATCTCGCTGGACATTTTCATTATACAAATTTTGATGTCTTTACATTACTTCTTTGTTTAACTTATGAACTTGGCAACTATATTTTTGCTAGTTTCTTGCATTTCCTTTGCGAATTACACTTCTTCATGAATTCACTGTCTTCATGAAATGTTCTTCTGGTTCTAACCTGATTATCCATGCATAAAACAACATACATTTTTACGTCAGCTATAACAAAATAACAAAAGGGCGTATAAGAGAGAAAAACAAATTAAAAAATAAATTATGAAAATAAAGTTGTTCAATGACCTCCTCTTCACAACAATGGCATATGGAAAAAGTAGAAAATTAATTTTAATCACACACGAAATTGAATCACATCGAGGATGTACGTAGATTCAATTCAAAACAATACTATATAAATCGTATCATTATCCAAAATTGATAGTAAGTAAATAGTCTTGAAACTATTTAATCTGCCTACACCCAAATTTCCTTCTGAAAATTTGAATTGAAAACCTTACAATATAAATCTTAACCAATTTGACTACACCCTAAATTTTGGTCAATTCAGTGTAGGGTTAAAATTTATTTTCTTATTTTTCATACGCCATTGTTGTGTAGGGAGGACTTTGAAAAACTAGTTTATTTTTTCATAATTTATTCGATACTTGCAGAACCTTTCTATAGGGTGATTGCTCCAAAATTAGGTCCTCTCTCCCATTGCAGGTATAACATTCATGGGCCGGTTTCATACTTATTATGCGCGAGTCGACATAGAATAATCGATACCTGCAATGGCAACAAGACCTGCATCGACAAGGTAAAGTATCTACTATTACATGCTAATGAGCATATGCCGGTCTAACGGATACAGTTATCTACAACTGGAGCACAAAACCGGCCCATGAATATTATCTACAATGGAAGAGCAGTCTAATTTTTACTTCCTCATACTATGTAATATAGAATAAAGAGAAATTTCTTACAAAAATTCTCTAATTCGAAATTTTGATGCCAATATATGTTTTAAGACCTCCGGAACATGTTTTGACTAATTTTTGGAGTGATGTCCGTGTATCTTCGATTTCTTGTGTACACTATACCGGCCGCAAATATTAATGGATGTTCACGAAACTTTATATTCGGCTTTGCTATCGAAAAATCTAGAACTAGGTAGATTTTTTTTTTAATTCGAGCGTCAACTTCGAAACCTATTCGAAATATATTTTTTTTTTAACAGGACAGCATAAAATTTGACATAATCATGCATAAAAGGGTTTATTTACGACTCAATGATCACGATACTTATAGTTTCAATAATTGTGAAAAATAGCTGGGATAAAGTTTTGTTTTTTTGCAATGTCATTTGCCCCCCCCCCCCGGGGTGTAAGTTACCACCCCCTGGAATACGTTGTCAAGTATGGTAGCAATCGAAAGATTTTTTCAAGCCCTTTAAAATGCAAGGTAACACGTTCAAATTTTAAATATTTGGAACGGTGATACCAAAAATTTCAAAATTTATCTTATTAAATTTGAAAAATATTAAAAAGTTAATTCTGGTATAAGAAAGTAGAGTTGAGCCACACTTCAATTAAATAACCCATATCTTTAGAGTATATTCCTTTTCCACGACACATTGCGTCGAGAGAACGACCGTAAAAATATATAAGACCTTGAAAATTTTACATCTAATTGCTTTCCTTATATACATAATGTATAAGGAAAGTATTGTGACGGGGTCGAAAATTCGAATTCGAGTTTTCGACGGGAGAGCACGTTTCAAGCATCCCTGATTGCGAATCAAACATTTTTAAAGTGATGTGTGTGTGTGTGTGTGTGTGTGTGTCAGTGAGTCTGTGGAGACGATATCTCACGAACGAATGGAGCGATTTGAATGACATTTGGTACAAAAATCACAATCCGTGAATACTGAAAGCCTATTGATTTAAAACACAATCGAATATTCAAAACCCCTAAGTTTTCGAGTGAAATTTTGAAAAAATCATCAAAAAATGAAATACGCAAATAAACATTTGCTATGTAATTTTTCCTTAGAAAACGGTTGACAAACTTTAGAACGCTGGCATGAACCGTTCTCGAGATATTGCACATTTTTCAAATAAAAAAATATTAATTTATAGAATTTTTTGATAAATTTAACTGTTAAGAAACATGTTCACTTTTCATATGTAATATCATGCGATAAATTGGGTGACATCATTCTCGTGGATCTAACTCTTTCCATTCACGCGAAAAGATACTTTGAGTAATACTTTTGTATTTGAACGCCAATAGGCATTTATTCGCTGTAAGAATAACTGATTTCTCCGTCCATAACGCTTGACGAGATTTAGGGGACGAATTTATCGGAATGTCGCCAACTTGGCGACATTTTTAAATGTTGCCAAATTAACGAAAATCTCGCCAAATGGATAAAAATGACGCTAAATCAATGTAAAGGACGACTAATTGAAGAAAATGCAATATCTTGGAAAGAAAATAAGTATTTACTATAAGAATAACATTTTTTTAACTTTAAAAGTAGTAAATTTATTGCATTATATAAGGAAAGTCATGTGCTGCCCACATCAGATTTTTTTAACTTAACTTCATTGCCCTAACTAACTATGAAATTCAGTGTCAGTTTTGCTAGTTTAAAGTGTATTTAATTTTTACTTCTCTTTCTGAAATAAGTGTTTTATTCGCTTCTTATACATCTTATTTAATAGCAATCACTCAAGCATCTGAGCAAGATTATATATTCAAGTGTAGAGAATAAAACAAATATCGAGATGCTAGAGTTTCTTTAATTATATCCGTGTTGATATCCTCCATAAAACTAATCAGGAAAGTGGCGGGAACGTAACGGAGGAAATTGAATAACTACAGCCAGAAATAACTTCACTATCTTAATCACCTTGAAGATCCATTTACCAAAATTTGAAACCTGGTCATAATTGAATTACCCGCAAAATCTTGTCGGTCTGCCTGGTGTTTTCGTAGCAATTCTATAGTTGTTACTCAATCCGATGGGGGAGAAAAATATTTGGAACATAATTTTTTACAGCATTTTCTTGGATAATTTCTTTCCAAGTAAGATAGTTATAAAAACTTTTCGGATTTGATGATGCCTTTTTATATTTTATACTTATTTCGTAGAGACATACGAATTACTGCTTACAGAAGTTAAAATACAATATGTTTATAGTCGTTTGTCTCCTTATATTATAATTTTTTATGCTTTGAATTAACTATGGAAACTTCTATAAAGATCATATAATACAGTTTTGCAGAAAGAAATTGAAGACAACAAATAAATTCGCGACAGTAAATAAATTATAATTATTTAATGAATTTATATATATATATATATATATATATATATATATATATATATATATATATATATATATATATATATATATATATATATATATATATATATATATATATATGAAATATGTAAAAATAAAAAAAACAATTCAAGTAATATTAACATCACCATAGAAGCAAATTCACGGCCACAATGCCGATAAGAGAAAAAAACAGCATATATATATATATATATGATTCCTGACAATCTGTAAAAATACTTTTTATTAACCCAAATTCACTTATTTCACCAAAATCATTTAATTTAATTACCTAGTTTATTAATTTCGAAACTTTGACACAAAGTGTGATGATAGATTTCAAAGCTACCAATTAAAATATCAAATCGTAAACTTTAATCAGCATACAACAATAATTATAAATAGGTTAATGTAATATATATTTCATCATTTCATTGAGTGATCTTATTGATTATTTCATGATTATCGACATAGCATATTGAAGACTTTAATCAAGCTCTCAACCACACATACTGGCTTAATTAGAATAAATTTTACTCCCAGATGATTTGGTCGTACGTCTTATGGCATTTCAATTATAGTGCAGTAAATATTTTGACATTGGTCTGTCTTTTGCTGAAGACCCAATATCTGACGTATTGTTGTATGTACAGACTGATTTATTTCACCGTAAATTCAGTGTCATAAAAGTTTTACAAAGTAGGGGAAAATAGGGTAAGTTGATGCAGTAGAAATTATGCAATTACTGTCATTAGTAAATTTGTTTGTATGAAAAATGAGAAGCCTTTTATTTACACCGTCAATATACACGTGGGTAAAAATATATAACTTTAAATACAAATCACCCTGTCAGAACGGATTTCGATAGTGCAAAAAATATATATATATATATATTTGGTCTTTGATGTCTTTTGAACAATTTATCGAAGGCTTATTTGGGTACCGAATATTAAGATAATTTTGTTGCTTGTTGTATTTATTTTTTCTTTCTCTACATATCGTAATTAAAATGTGAGCTTCAAGTTTTAGCGAATTGAAGCGTTCAAAATGTAGTAAGTTGATACTATACATTAACTTACTATAATTACATATACTTAAATATGTTTGTGTCACAATGGTTTAGAATTGACCTCATCCAGTCTGAGCAGTCCACAGTAAAATGCTGCAAATTAAGTACGATAATAACGAAATATTTGTAACCCTGATTAATGTGTCATGTGGGTCATTTTCTCTAAACGGACACTTTCATCTTTCTTGTTGCAATATTTTTTTCTATTTTTCAACCTGTTTTCTGCAGTATATTTTAACATGGGTGTTTTAAACTGAAAAAAAAACAGTAGCAGAAATCATTTGGGAGAAATTAGATAGAAAATGCAAATTTTTATTTTCAAGACATGTAAATAACAGCATGAGAGAGGACTGATACTTAATATAGGCAACTGCTTTGTTAGCATATATATATATATATATATATATATATATATATGCTATTCCCAAAAAGGACAAGTACCAATGTACTCGTAAATTTCTAGAAGAGTGACAGGAGTAACGGCCGGGGGGAGTTGCGACCCCCAACACTCCGGTTAATGCTTTTTTCCGCCATGGCAAACGCTCCCGGTAGCCAATACTCCCTACCCTATTTACTTCATGACTCTTATAAAACCGTAAAAATTACATATAAACATAAACACTTTCAATAATATGTAAATCTTTAAAAGTTTACTATTCTACGCTAAATCAAACCAAAAAGCACACTATAAAATTTTTTAACACTTAATTTAAAATACTAATGTATGAAATTACTTTACTCGTGCCTATTTAATACTTTAAAATCAATATATTCATGACTAATTAAATCCCAGTCTGAGTGGCTATTTTAAAAAATGGACACAAGACCTATTAGCTACATTATCGCCATATAAATACTGATGTATGAAACTTCTTCACTCATGGTTATTTAATCCTTTAAAAACTATATATTCAATACTAATGTTTGAAACCCAAGACAGAGTGGTTGTTTATTAAATTGGATACAAAACTTATTGGCAACATTTTCGCCATATAAATACTAATGTATGAAATTACTTCACCCGTGGTTATTTTGATACTTTAAAATCAATATATTCAAGACTAATGAAATCCAAGTCAGAGTGGTTAATTTAAAAAAATGGATACAAGACCTATTGACAATATTATCACCACATAAATATATAAATACATAAACACATAAATACGCTATAGTCCAGACACTTCACAATACACCTTCCCATGGAACAACAGGTAACCTATTGATGTTATACCATTTTCACGTATAATATCCTTTACGCTAAAGTGAATATTAAAAGATCGTCAGATATTTTAGAAAATCCCTATAATCACGTAAATGCAGTCTGGATATCGCTTGAAATGTGTCTACAAAAAATAGCTCCGTCCATAGAATACCTATGTTTAGCCATCTGATTGTCAATTTCGCACCTACCACGTATAACAACACCGCCACTCAGGTTTTATATTTTATATATATATATATATATATTGCAATCTTATATTTAAAACTAACTTTTTATTTGTTTTATCTTCTAAAATGAAATTCTAGTTTAAATGTAACTCAGCTGTTCTAATGTCATTCCCTTGTTTTCAAGACAGGTGAATGACGACAAGGAAATGGCAAATCATGTGATTCTACTTTGAGTGTATGAGTTTTATGTGCATTTTGGACTAACTATATTCAGTTTGCTACACTAACTAGGCACACGTATATGTTAAATAAAGTTATATACTTTTTTATTCTGAGAATAATTAAAGACAAGTGAATGACAAGGAATAAAAATAGTTACCCAAAATTGTTCAGTTTTATATTATTTCCCTGCACAGAATAATTGCTACGAACATAGTCAAACTCTTGAAATGGTGAATATGGACTTTAATAGAAAAAAATAATTTTTAACACTTTGCAACAAAGTTGAAAAGTGTTTATGACTTTGTTCATTCTGTCTGTCTGTCCGTTAGCACGATAACTGCCGTAAAAATGACTTAATCAAAATGAAATTTTAGTATGTTGTTCAGACGGTCTGTAGGACTTATGGGAGTATAAATGAATAATATCACCCAATTAGTTTTGGATAGAACCTGGATTGAAAAAATGAAATACATTGAGCCCTATGGGACCTAATTCTTCAAACATTTTTTAAGCTGATTTAAAATTCACAAATTGCTTCGAAAATTTTAGGCAATATTCAAATTGTTTTATAAAATATATAAAAAAAAATTCAGCGAGATATATTCAATAGTTTTTTTTTAATTTAAATAGTAATTACACCTCTTATAGGAAGCGATCACGTAACCATGATATGAAAAGATCACGTGACCCACTTCAAAATGATATATGGCATCCATCTTGTCTCAAAATCGTGATTTTTTAAAGTTCTTTTTAATTCATATTGAGTGTTGTATCCGTCCTAAAACTACTTTATTTTTGCCTAAATTCTGTGCATCTACATACTGAAACAGCGCAATTACAATATATTTGAGTTTAAATGCTCATCCAAATTTGATTATTTCTACAACGAAGCCTATTTTTCACTTATGTAAAATGTAAACAGCAAAATATGTAGAATGAGTTGTATTAGAATTGCTGTATTTCTTTAACACAAAATTATTTGTAGCTTATGGAGTCTGCATGGCTGATATGAATGAAATATTCATTGAGTTTACAAAAAGGACGATTTTTTTCGATGAAGTTTTAAGCAGAGTTTAATTACTTGTAGCTCCATGGTCCTAATTTTTAAATAAAATAAATTATTATAGTATTGTGATGAATGAAATGAATGGGGAATTGTTTATGAATGAAATGCTGCTGAAATGAGAGAGCCAGGCGTGATATTTTTTCTATGACGTCATTTGAGTGAATTTCAGTTGCTTTCGATGAAGTTTTCAAATATAATAAATTATCGTAGTATTATGATAATTCCAAAATTATTACCGAGGAATGTATCGCATTTTAGAGATGTTTTAATCAGGCAATTTACAATTCAATACCGTCATTTGAATGAAGTTCATTTTTTTCGATGAAGGTTTAAGTTTTCAAATATCACAAAACTACATGAATTTATTATAAGTTTTAAAATATTACCGAGGAATGTATTGCGTTTTAGACCTGTTTAAATAAAAGTGCATTGAAGTTGGAAAGTGTGTCATAATCAATGCTTTAAGCATGATTGATCTTCCTTGTTTAATTATATTGTGTTATCTATTTTTATTACTTTTCTTATTTTAAATTATCCAATTTACTATAAAACATCAAATTAATAGAAAAGTAGAAAATGGAGGCTTTTAAATGAAGTTATGATTTCATTATTTGGCTGTTTGGACACACAGGGTAATAGCATTTAATAAGAAAACTAAATTTTTAAATATTAAAAGTATAATTTTTTTTAGCTAATGGATGACAAATATGAACTTAGGAAAATTGATCAGTGTCCAAAATCAGTCCCAAGTCATGGAAACTTTTATTAATACGCCTGAGATATGTAAAACTCCCGTTTACAGAAAATGACCCATATAATTTTTCCCTGCGTTTTTATTTTTCTGATATAAAATTATAATTTTCACTCCATAAAACACTATTTGCCTACATTTCTTTTTAAATACAACAAATTGTTTCTCATCTGTATAAAATTACCCCAATGAGTAATAAATTGATAAGCCTTCACTTGACTTACTAAATGCTCTTTTGTACATTTCTCATAAATTTTAGATGATACAATCACTAAATAAATTCGGATATTTTTAAAATGTTTTAAAGTATTAGGAGGTTCTGCCCCTTGCTCACTACGCTTCGCTAACCCCACTAACTTGCAGAGTTCGCTTCTCGAACTATTTCAAGCGAAACTAAAGTTTAAATTGGTGAACGATTTATTTTGTGTTACCCTATTATTTTTCTATATGAGTACCAAATTTCATATGTTTATATACGATTATTGCGGTAGGAGACGGAGAAAATTGATGGACGTGCTGATACGAAAGATTATTTTTTCACTTCAGAAGTGCATAAAAAGAAAATTATCTCGTAAACTGCATCAAATTTTAAGAAAAAAAACCTCTCCTTGCAAGAATTTAACTATATAGGTACCTGCCTGCAAAAATTCGCTTCCTTGCTATTGCTAGTCTAGCCAGGACGCGAACTCGTAGCTCAAATATTTTGCCTTTGATTTCAACATTAAATATTTCTTAAACAGTTTTTTGATATATATTATAGTTTATTTCATCGTATTCCTCAAACCTTTCTTTATAAATATAATAAATTTTATATTTTTATATGCATTAGTTTTTGCGATAGGAAGCAGAGCAACTTGGGGTAAGAGAAACTTGTCAAATGGCGACGTCAACATTTTTTTTTAATAATGGGGGAAATAAAAATCTGATGTAGGCAGCACATGACTTTCCCTGCAGACTCACATTCATATTTCTTTATTTCTTTAATAATTTATTAGATTGTGTTTAATTGAATCAAATAACACTAAATTTGCATTTTTAATTCAATTTTTGTTTTTATTTGGTAATTGGACATTTTTCCCAAAGTGGCATCACTAAATGCGAAAAATCTCCAATATCTCAAGAACAGTTAGTCCTAGAGTAATAGTTGTTCTTATTCTTTTCCTCATCAAAAATTAAGTATAAAACAAGCATTTAATTGATATATTTGAACATATGTAGCTTTAATTTTAGATTTTAGCGATTTTTGAGGGCCATCTCGTAAAAAAGGCAGGTTGTTCTTTTTCGATTAATACCAAAATCTAAACAGTACCAGAGTATTGTACAAGTAACTTATCTACAAAATTTTGTGAAATTTGGTCAATTAGTATTTTAGCTAGAGTGGATACATGAAATTTTTACGGGCCATTTCGCAAAAGGCGGGTTCTGTTTTTACGAATCGTATCATAAACTAATCAGCACCAGGGTCATATACAAGTGACTTACCTACCAAATTTTATGAAATTCGGTCCATTAGTTTTTGAGTTTGAGTGGATACATACATTGCACAGACAGACACACAGGCACACAGGCAGACACACAGACACGCACACAGACGTCACGCTAAAAATAGTTTTTTTTTTTGTATTCTATATGTCTCGAAACATGTAGATCCGTCGAAAACTCGAGTTGCGATTTTCAACATGATTCCAATACTTTCCCTGTACATCACCATGTATTGCTGGGAAAGTAAAAAATGTTTTAATGTAATACACACACATTCTGTCATTTTATAATTATTCCAGAACAAAATATATTTTTGGAAAACTCGTATGACCCCCAGTTATTCTAGAACGTTTTTTGTGGGTTTCTGATCTCATAAATTCTATCAGGCGCAATCAAAAAGATAAATAAAGGAAGTAAATTTAATTTACTTCACGTTTTACTTTAAAAACAATTAAAGAAAATACAAAGACGCACGAACTTAAAAGCAAAAAATGTCTTAGCGCTCAGGAATCAAACTCGGGTCCCTCTTCCCAAACTGCCGCCATGTTCACGCGGAGTACGGGCACTTTAAATATGCGGGTCCGTAAATCCTTCCGAGAGGTTGGTGATAGGGGAAGTAGGGTACGGTCCTTGTAGATGCCTTCCCACTGGGTTCTGGTCTAATTTGGGTGGAACTTCCCTGTCGTCCAAACAGATATCTTAACCCTTCGGGTAGGTCGGAGGGTATGGGTCGATGAAGAAAAAATGTATTAACTTTCCCCTGTGTCCTCTACTATTATTAATTTCATAAGTACAAATATTCGCATTATATAATTATTGCATATTAGATTTTAAAGAAATTTGCAAAACCTCTATTTTTACAGATTAGCCATATATACTTTTCGAAAAACCGTACAGAATAATATATAATATTCGCATCATTTAATTTTTACTTTTGCATTATAATCTTTCGCTAAACATTAATAAACCTAATTCTACAGAGGCTGTTCGCACATTTTTTAGACGATTTTGCTAAGCGGTAATAAAAAATCGTTTGCTGCAAAAGAAATAATTCCAATTGTACTATGTTTTTAAAAGTCAAAATTATCGTCTGCGGCTTGAAAGTTTTGTTTTTATTCAAAAATGGCGTTTTTAACAAAACAGTGGTTCGAAGGCTACATTTATGCTCTTTCCGAAGAGAAATATGCATACTCTGTTATCCAAAAACGATGTGAGAGTCATGGTTTTGTGATATCTAAACCGTCGATAGGTAATATCGTCAACAGGAAAGGAAAAAAACGTCAAATTGGAGCCTCAAGTGGGACAAAAATTCCAAACAAGTATCCAAGGAAAAAACAGACATCTTCGAATATTGCAAAGGTACGTTGTTTAATGTTAATAGAAAATCCCCCTAGTCAAAGGACAGTTGCAAAATCATTAAAATGCTCGGTGTCCACTGTAAACAAAATGATGAACGTTGATTTAAATCTTAAGAAAGCGAAAAAACGCAATGTGCATCGTCTTCTTCCAAATCATATCGCTGAACGCAGGACACGCTGCAGAATTCTATATGAGAATCACTTATCCAAAGAAAAATGGGAAACAATTGTCACAATAGATGAATCACGGGTGTATTTAAATGATTGCAACAAAAAAAGAGCCATTTATTATCATAAAAGGGGAGAAAAAAATTTAAGTACATGGTTCAAAGAATCGAAAGAAAGTTTTTCTAAGGGATTCATGATTGTTGCTGGTTTTTCTTATAATGGCAAGTTAAAAATAAAGAGAGTGGGAAAAAATGTCAAGATTAACTCCAAATACTATCAGGAACATATTTTATCGCCAATTTTTCTGAATGAAGTACCATCGCTTTACCCACAGTGCCATCAATCTGTGAGACTCCATCAGGACAAAGCTAGCAGTCGCACATCAAAATCCACTGTAAATTTCCTAAAATAAATGGAACAAAAAACTGGTATCAAGGCCATACCCTTCACTGATATCCCTACTAAATCTCCCGATGTATCACCTATGGATTTTTGTGCTTTCGGACTTTTAAAATCTGCATTATCCAAACGTCGTCCCAAAACTCTTACAGGACTCTGGAAAGCTGTTCAGGAGGAATGGGATAGAATACCTCTTCTGACACTTCAAAAGGCATTATTATCCTGGAAATTGCGGTGTCGAAAGATAGTTCAGAATAAGGGATGTCAAATTGAACATTTAAAACACAAGAATTTTATGTAATTTAGTTTTGTGAATACAATATACATCGTCTAAAAAATGTGTGAACAGCCTCTGTACATTACTAAGAAACTAAAATTATCTCTTTGGTAAAAACAATGGAATTTACTAAACTACTTAAACTAAATAAGTGTTATTACTTATTTAGGTACCTCTTTAGTGATATGCTTAACAACCAAGTCCCTTTTCAAAAGAAAGATTTTTAATCAAACAAAGTGGCGAAAGAACATATTAGTACTCATAAAATAAAACTAAAGGAAACACAGCCATGTAATAGAACCACGCGAATAAATTGCGATTTTATCTTACTTAAATTGTGTATTAGTACAAATAGTGCATTAGTATGTAGTACAAATAGTGCATTGCTATGCAGTTCAAATAGTTTATATTTGAATATGTCTTTCTGAAATTTTCTCTGGTAGCGCGTCTGGTTACAAACCACGGACACACAGATTCTGCCAACAGCTTGGGCTGATCCCAGATTTCGATAGAATCCTGGGATGAAATAAAGTGTATTTTTATTGGGCAACCAGTAAAATATACATACTGTGGTTTCAAAAATAGTTGAAATTTTTGCCAACAGATGGCGCTGATAGTCGTATATAGGCTAATCACCTTCAACTCTTCCTGTCCTTTTCAAATTTTGTGAACAGATATTATAAATTTTTTTCCGATCTGGACCTTTCGATGCTTGAAATCTACGTTAAAAACTGCGCATTGTCTCCGTCAGGCTGCCAAAATGAAAATCCTTTGTTTTAACAATGAAAATACCTTGCTTTAACAAATACACTGGCAGAAAATAAAATCCCAACATCAAGAAGAAGTTAATTTAGAGGAATTAAATTCAGGCAAAGCAATTGTGTAGGTAACATACTTATTTGATTAAAGTTTTAAGGTCACATGTTAAAGTATGCGCGAGAAGAGTCATTTTAAACGTGAAATGGTGGTACATTAATAACCGCTGTAGTCTCCACGATTTTAAATGCAAGCGTGCATGCATTGTGTCGTACAGGTGCCATATGTCATTTTGTGGGATGGAGTTCCATGCCTGCTGCACTTGGTCAGCCAAATCAGCAACGGTTAATGCTGGTTGTGGATGACGCTAGATTTGTCTTCCAATAATCTCCCATACGTGTTCGATGGAAGAAAGATCTGGTGATCTCGCAGGCTAAGGTAACATGTCGACATTCTGTAGAGCACGTTGGGTGACAACAGCGGTAGGAGGACAAACTTTATACTGTTGGAAAACACCCTCTTGAATACTGCTCATGAATGGCAGCATAACCGGTTCAATCACCAGTCTGGTGTACAAATTTGCTGCCAATGTGCTTGGGATAACGACGAGAGTGCTCCTGCTGTCATAGAAAATGACTCCCCAGACCATAACTCCTGGTGTAGGCCCAGAGTGTCTACCCCGCAGGCAGCTTGGTTCAAAGCGCTCACCTGGCCTCCTTCTTACCAACATACGACCATCACTGGCACCAAGACAGAAACGGCTCTCATCTGAGAATACAACAGATCTCCACTCTGCCCTCCAATGAGCTCTAGATTGATACCACTGACGTCGCAGATGGCAGTGATTCGGAGTTAGTGGTATGAACGCTACAAACCGTCTGGCTCGGAACTGTCCCTCGAGTAATCGATTTCTTACAGTTCGCTGTGTCACTCTGGCGCCAACAGAAGCTCTAATTGCTGCTGCAGATCCAGTACGACCCACCACAGACATGCGGCGAATACGGCGGTCTTCTCTCTCGGTAATGGCCCGTGTGCGGCCGGACCTAGGTCTTCTTGAGACAGTGTCGTCCCGTGACCACTGCTACCAACAATCATGCACATTGGATATCCCTGCCAAGTCTTTCTTAAATATCGCGGAAAGAAAATCCACCTTCTCGTAGCCCTATTATAAGGTCTCGTTCAAACTCGCTAAGCTGCTGATACAACATTATCCGTCTCCTTAAAGGCATTCTTGACTCAAACCTAGCTCACAACGCCCAGTCTGGAAGATAAATAACGCTCACGAAGTTTACACAAAGTATTTAAAGCACGCGTGATTTGCATGATCATAGTGGCCCTACTAGCGCCACTCTTATTCGTCTAGCTCGAAATTTGAATAGGAGTCATCTTTCATATGTGCAAAAGAGCTTCCCAAATTTCGTTTATCTAGCATAACTCCTTCTTGGTGTTAGGATTATATTTTCCACCAGTGTATATCTCTCTTCCAATGTTTCTGTTCACCTCGTTCACTGCACAAAATATTATTTCATGTTTAGACAGCAGAACACAAATAAGACTAAATGAACTGTAGAACACGCCACAATTTAAAGGAAATGCAAACGCCGCCTATAGCGCCATCTATTGACAAAAATTTGAACTGTTTTTCGAAAACCAAAGTATGTAAATTTTACTGGCTCTACAATAAACTTGCACTTTATTTTACTTTTTTATCTGTAACCGTTTCTGAGATGTTTGTTTTTGAAGTTCAGGAGTCCTTTTTGGGACACCCTGTATACAGGTATAGCCCACCTAACATAATCCTAGCAAAACAGGATTTTCAACTTCGCTCCCCGAAGAGAAAATAGACGGGTCGAAAAGTATTTTCAGACCCTCCAGAAGTCATCCGATGACATAGAATCCATATTTATGGTATTCACTAGGGATGATGACCTAACTAACCCAATTTTCGATCAAAACTACCATTTTCGACTCTAATCACCGTAAACAAAATGAGACTTAAAAAAAGTTGGAACTTGATTTTTTAAAAGTGTTGGTGTTTCCGTCTTTGAGAAGCTTAGATACGTATAAATAACATAATTAATATAAAATCTAGAAAATGCAAAAAAAAACAGATGGATAAAAATTACTTTATAGAGATAATATTACACAGCATTGTGTATTTATACTGCTGAAATTACTATATATCTGATAAAAAAATATCTAAACATATATCTACCAATAAGGCAACCATTTATTTAACTATAACAGTGCAGGAAATTACTCTATTACTGCGCAATCGACATTGGAATGCGTCCCTCTCAATCGAATTTAGAATAAAATCTTGCTGTCAAAGCGCGCTCTACGTGTCTAGAAACCTGACGATATTGCGGGGGCAATCATCACGTTTCCTTGCAGACAAATTAAGTCTTGACAGCCAGTCTGACATTTTGAATGCCTATTTGTCGAGAGGAGTGACAAACGGGAAAACACACGATAGGAAATTGGATCTTCAGATGAAAATAAGAGTGTTTTTATATACACTAGAGCATGGTCTGACAACAGTAAATAAGAGAACTGTGGGTATTAAAAGTTTCATATATTTCGGAGATTAGAAGAGAGCTGCAATTATTTATCTTGCTTTCAGTAACTGTATTTTTATGTGGAACAATACAGATATATATATATATATATAAATTCCTACGAAAAAGCACCCCAATAACTTTACAAGAAAAGATCTGAATGTACACGGTAATTTTGACTACTGTAAAATAGCCATGTTAAATCAAATAAATGATTGCAGCGCCCCTAGTGGAGAGAATTAAAATGTTAGGATAACATTGTCTAATTATTGAGAATTGGCATCGGTAACTCACGAAAAGGGTATTTGGAAAGCAATAAATACCTTTCTAGAAAGTCGCATCATCAGAACTTATTACCCGGTGAAGCCTGTAATATTTGTTGAAGTAGGCGGTCACACTCTTTGTGGAATTGAAATGTTCATTGTTGCTAAAGGAGGTTCAGACAACCTCCCGCGACAACGTATTGGTTTTTGTTGACTACGAGGGGAGGAAGCACGACGCAAAATCCACTTCCGGCAAAGTCGCAGTCGAGGGTCACGTTCTCGACGGGATCATTCACCGGGCAGGGACCCGAAAAACACCCGCCCAGTCCGACCCCAGCCGCCGTCCGGACCTTGGCTCAGGCCATGAATAGGCGCAGTCCAGTGGTCACGGACACCCGGAAGAGTCGGGTCTGATAGACTCTCTGGTTCGACGGGCAGTTCATCGTCTACCAGGTAACCCGATTAATATGCCCTCCAGAGTCGGATGATTAAGGCTACAGAGTCAACATCCGTAACCACCATCTCAGGGTGGCCCGCCCCGGGGCGAGCCAGGCATTATGAACAAGCTTTACATTAGATTCCAGTGTATGTAAGTCTAGTTTCTTTTTTCAGCATTCGTGAACCATTCTCTAACAAGCATATTATGTCACATACATTCCTTTCGTAACAGTTTTATTGTCGAATCCCACTCATTATATAATGCTCCAAAACTTTGAAATCTACTTGTTTTGCCTATTTTGCTTTGTTGACAAGTTCGCCATCCCAACTTTTTTAGTTGTTCATTGCAATTTTTTATTTGATCGGGCATGTCACCACATGTCACTACATTGTATATATAGGGACTGTATATGACTGATCATTTGCACGTGACTTAACAATGGCAAGTTTTCTTTCTGTCATTCCTACTTTGGACGGTAAAATCGCTTTTCTGTCCCATATTAGAGTATACTCTTCTTGCTCTTTGAAATATTGCAATTGAGTATTATCTCAAAGGATACAATGATTATAAATTGCTGTGCCCACAATATGCAGTACAATTTCATAGTATACCTTTCTCGAAAGCGTGCATTTGTTTTTATCGTATCTGATACGATATCATGGCTGGATCCATTGCCACATAGGAGTTTATGTCAATCAATATGGCGGCATAAACGAACCGTGACGTTTTATTACGTGCAAATGGTCAATAGTTTACGTAACGTGTTCATTTATGGGCATTGGCATTTCCTTGATAAGTTCTTGGGGTGCGTAAATTCTTTCCTAGGAACTTTGTATATACGCATAACATAAAATAATTTTGTAATTTATATAAGGAGGCAAATCATTTGCGATATTTGGGATCATCCTTATGACGTACAGTCTTGGAGTAAACGTAGTCCCTGTTCTGATATATATATATAAACTAATCAAATCATAACAATCCAAAATATGAAAATCTCATGTAGACAGCGCATGACTTTCCCTATCATACATTGAGCTTACTTCTTTTACAGTGAAAAAATGATGTATAAGATCTATGGCATAGCGTTTTTCATGTCAAATTGTCCATTTAGCGATATTTTCGTCAATTTTGGGCGAAATAGATTTGGCGATGTTTCGTTAAATGAGTCGCCAAGTTTGCCAAACTTATTGTGAAGAGTTACAGACAAACGGAGAAAAGAGAATTTTTCATATACAAATGACTGCTGGCAAATAATTAGACGTCAAAATATATCACTATTACAGAAAGTATCTTTTCTCGTGAATAGGCTACATATATCGCTATATTATACGAAAATATTGTTAACATAATCTACGAGAATAATGTTAAAAAAATTATCGTATAATATAACGTCTTCAATAAGTAGTATATTCCATATGCAAAATATTTTAATAATAAATTCATCAATTTTGCGTCATTCTCTTTAATTTAACAATTTTGACAATATTTTCGTCAATTTGGGGTGAAATATTGCCACTTTGGCGATATTTTGCCAAATGAGTCATCAAGTTCCCAAATTTATCGCCAGCAGTTTCAGACAAATCGCGAAAAGAGCTTCTCTCATATATAAATGACTATTGGCGAATAGTTCGTCAAAATGCAAAACTATTACCCAAAGTATCTTCTCTCGTGAATGGAACGAACTAAATCCACGAGAATGGTGTAAAAATATCGTTTCATATATGAAAAGTGAATAGCATACTAAAGTTTCATTCGTTTCTAATAAAAAAAATTACATAAAAAATAATCATTCATGTAACATTATTGAAGGCTTTAATTTTTTTAATGACTTTTTTAAAGTTTACGGACCCTCCAGAAATTCATCCGGTAACATCAAAGACTAAACTATTTTTTATTGCAGCAACCATACGGTTGCACTTGTTTTTCGACCCCTCCCCCCCCCCCGGGGGTCGGCGAATATTTTTTTCGAAAAGTAATTTCAGACTCCCCCTAAGCCTTTGTGATCTCTGAAGTTAAATCCTTGCACACTTATAGTTTCGACCACGAGACAGAACATAACTAAGCTAAATGTTCCATCGAGATCACCATTTTTCATGCAAAGCGGCATATATTGTTAAGATAAATAAAGCAAAAGAAATAAAATAGAATAAAGTTGGAACTTACATTTTTAAGAGTGTTTGTTAGTGTCTGTTAGTTTTCCTTGTCTTGGACGGACTTAAATACTAATTATTCTATAAAAAATCTTAATAGTAAATATAACCTGCCCCAAAATAAAATAATTTTCATTTTATCCACATACATTTATGTTCAATGATGGTAAACATCGGCATATGTCGACAGAAGCATGTTTTAAAGACGTTTAAAATTTCAATGCAAAAATTCGAAATAAAAAAGTAATTTATTTCGCACTAAGCAACAAATTTCATACACTCCTCTGTGATGTGGCTACATAAAGTAATGTTTTCTTTCAGGTCTTTTATCTAACTAATTTTAACTGTGTCGCTATGCTTGAGATCAAACTTGGATATTCAAGTTTGACTTCAAAGTGGTATTCTATCCTATTGATAAAATGAATTTTTCCTATCCTAAGGATCCTATTGAAAACTTCAATTATTGGGGTATTTAACAAATTTCTTATCGGTGTTGACTGATCTGTATGGGTCAAGCTGAACGTACAAGCAGTGCTTAACAGGACATCAAAATTATGCAAGTCAAAAATTGCATAAAATTGTTTTAGCAATGACCGGCAGCCGATAACAATTCTTTCTGCCTTTATTTTTTCAAAGTATTAGATAGTCTTGGACCTGGACTTATTGGAAGCCTTCCACATATCTAAACATTCCAATTATTTAGTTAATGATTTGTGCATGCCGCTATATTTTTCATAGTTATGATTTGATCATATTTACAAAACACAATGATCACGTTTAGTTTGTTTCTGTCTTACTCCGGTATATTTTTTAGTATTATCGCTCTAGTTTTGATTTGTATATTTTAGTTTTATTTAATCGTTTCTATTTCCTCTCAAAAGATGGCACTACCACTGCAGCATATAAGCAGTCGCCAGTACGTGGTAAGCTCATTTGGCTTGTAGCTCTAGACTTTATCGCTCTGAGGAAGAAAGATCATAACGTGTTTTCGAAATGATTGTCAGATTTTTAATTTTTAAATGTGCAAAATTTTACGTTGTGATCTATTTAATTCTTTGAAATTATAATCTTTTTCAAATACCAATATCAAGTTCGTATGTTCGAATATTATGTTTCATTTGATTTTTCAGTTTAAAAAATATCGCGTTTTTAACTAAGTATAAACACAAAATTTTACAAAACAAGCTGTGGTTTATTCCTGCAGCATATAAGCAGTCGCCAGTACGTGGTAAGCTCATTTGGCTTGTAGCTCTAGACTTTATCGCTCTGAGGAAGAAAGATCATAACGTGTTTTCGAAATGATTCAGATTTTCAATTTTTAAATGTGCAAAATTTTACGTTGTGATCTATTTAATTCTTTGAAATTATAATCTTTTTTAAATACCAATATTAAGTTCTACGTTCGTATGTTCGAATATTATGTTTCATTTGATTTTTCAGTTTAAAAAATATCGCGTTTTTAACTAAGTATAAACACAAAATTTTACAAAACAAGCTGTGGTTTATTCCATTTTGCCCCCATTTTAACATTTTTATTCTGTAAGTATATATTTCATTAAAGAATATTTTTCTAGCCTTAATAATTCAAAATGACATTTTTTTTTACTTTAAATAGTACAAAATTACATAAACTAAAAAACGAAATCCTGCGCAAAATTAAACAATTGCCACAGGTTTCGAATCAAATTCATATGGGTACGGCAAACTTCAAAATGTTAAGAATCGGTGCTATGAATTAAGTCATAAGAAGACACCGAAATTTGTTTAAACTTCTATACAGTCTTGTAATGCATTTATATCAAAATAAAAAATACTGAAATAAATAGTGCTTTCCAGTTTATGGGGAGATTATATTCAAAATAAATTATGTATACTTTAACGCAAGTGGTCAACTATCATAAATTTTCTATAACATATTACAAATTCTTTCAGTGTGTTTAAAGTACAAATATAATGGATGTTTAAAGAAATCTGAGTTGATACTGAAATACATTTCTTTTATCACAAGAAATTTGGACTTCAGCCAGGAGGCAATAAAATTCTTTTTGGAAGATGATCAAAAATGTTATCATTTTTTCTTCTATAAAGAAATATAAAAAAGTATTAGTAAGTACTAATTTCAGAATTGCAGATTAGTAGAGGAAAATGTTTTTACTCACTTTACATTAATTAATATACTCATACTTTTTGAACTCTCAAATTGTTATTTTAAACTAGCTTATTCTTGTTTTATTCTTAAATTTATTATTACTGAGTGGTACATGTTTCTTCTTGCTCTAAGAATATGATATGAAGCTATACATGACTTATATATTGTTATATCGTGGCCAATCAAAAACACACAGAACAGTGAGGTCGGACTGCCTGGGTCTCAGTAACAACAACGACATGGAACAGTGAGTAAAGGCACGCCTATTTAATTGCCGTGTTCATGCGGAGTACGATCACGTTAAACATGTGGGTCCGAAAGTCCTTCCGAGAGGTTGGTGGTAGGGGAAGGAGGGTACGGTCCCTGTGGATGCCTCCCCCACTGGGTTCCGGTCTAAATTGGGTGGCACTTCCCGACCGTCCAAACAGTTACCTTACACCTTTCTGGTAGGTCGGACGGTCTGGGTTTCAACAACAACGCCTATTTAATTATACTTGATACTAGAAGGTATACCCGTCATATGACGGAATTAAACATTTGCCTCCAATTTAGTGTTATTTTTATCAATTTGGCGACATTTTCGTCAATTTGACAATATTTAAAAAAATCGCCAAGTTTGCGATATCTAGCTAAATTTTTCGCGAAGCATTACGGACAGGCGGAGAAATGGGTTATTCATATAGTCGTTTGTTATGTTATTTCCAAGATATTAAATTTTCATCAATTAATCATCATTTTCATTGATTTAGCATCAATATTATCAATTTGGCGACATCTTCGTCAATTTAGCAGCAATTAGCCTCGTCAAGTTGGCGTATGCTGCCAAAATTTGTCGCAAGAATTTCGCCAAGCGTTACAGAAGAAGAAATAGGTTATTCTTATGGAAGTCTATTTATATTAGGATATTGAATTTTCATAAATTAGACGTCATTTTTACCAATTCGGCTACATTTTTATCAATTTGGTGACATTTTCGTCAATTTGGCAACATTTAAAAATCTCGCCAAGTTGGCGGTATTCCGCCAATTTCTACAAAATGTCGCCAAGCGTTACCCAGAGATAGATAAACATAGATAAATCAAGGTGCCTATATTATTAATTATTAACTTCAGGTTTTAATATAACTGATATCGACTTGCTGAATAAAGATGTTTATGATATTACACTCATGTTATTGATGCATGTAAGAATAATAAGATAGCTTTGAATCTCATCTGCTGCATTCTACCAAAAGATTTTCTGTCTGCTGGGTATGGAAGTCATTTGAGATTCTGAGAAGGTTATTAAATTTTTAATTTAACACACAGGACATTGGCTTTTTACAGAAGCATCATTATATGAAGCACTAGGTTTTTCCCAATGTAGTTACATATGAAATTTTAAACATTCTTTGATAATCACTTAAATTCTACATTCATTTCTGGAAGATTGAAAAATGTTTCTAATTTGGTCTAAGGAATGCCCACATGGAGCCATCATCTTAAAGGAATGCCTTTATTTATTAACCTATGTGTGAAAGAAATGCCTTTCTAGTTAGACAGGATACATATTATTATAAACATAGTTTCCAAAATGTCTATGTACTTTTAAGGGTGATATATCAAGAGAAATGTATTTCTATTAATGTTTCAGATGATTCTTAAACACTTTCAAATCTTAAATAATAAAAACATGTAACGATAAATATTTAAATAGTTCTATCTAATTAGGGTTTTTCTTGATTTTCTTCCGCCATGCAGAAACGAGAACTGAAAATGTCAATAATTTGGAGAAAACAATTGTACACCAAATCTCGGAAAACATTTTATTTTGTATATTTTCTCAATTTTTGCATACTTTTCAGATCATCAAATTTTTTGTTTTTACTTCACACAGAAATTATTTTAGATTCAGAACATTATTACGTGTTAAAATTTAATTTGGAAATTTTCGAAAGAAAAACAGTCTTGGTTAAGTGAGAAGATGTTTTAAAACAAATTGGGAATTATAAATTAGTCTTGCAAATGTTTATCATGCAGAAGAAATTTTCATAAGCATAAAAATCCACAGTAAATCAAATATGTGATTAGAAAAAATGCTTCTTAAATAAACTGTAATACACTTTAAATATAACCAGAATTTTTTTTATAAATATTAGTTTTACAAAACATTTGATCTATTCCGCTTCAATTAATTAATGGCTCCTCTGGTTAATACGCATGCACAAAGATGGGTTATGTTTATTGAACTCCTTAGACATAAATATATATCAGTTATTTGAAACTTCAACTTCTGGGCTATGATAAATGGAACTTAGTCTAGCCTGTGTGTCATTTACACTCAACTTACCTGTTGGCTTCCGGAAGGTAATTCATAAATTAGTCAAATAATAAAGGCATGGAGACCAATACACACATGATTCAATTGTTTATCTGGGATAAAACATGATTTATTCAGTTTAAATATTTACAATCATTATTGTGGCACGCTAATAGAGAAATACAATAACTTAACTTATGATTAACATTATTTATCATTATTATTATTGTTACGTTGAGCGTTGTGTTTTGCAATAACCCTCCAATTATTTAACCTCTGAGTCCTGTAGAGGAATTATTACTTAATATAATACTAAAAGGATTATTCCATTTAAACTTTAACAATAACATTTATTAACAATATAAAATACTTAATATAATTAAATATTGTAATGGAATTTAATATTTCAGCGGAGAGAACATATGCGACCAGTACGGAAATGCCTAAATAGGGGTTAGGACCAGATATCATTTTAAATAGGCACATACCTTCAAGTTTGTCTTGGGTTTTGTCACCGCCATGTACATTGCCGATCAAATCACCGAAATAACTCGCAGTATTCTTTCACAGACTCGTGATATCGACGATAACTTTGTACTCATGGCGCGCACACCCGCTCTTATTGCATTCTCTTATTATCTTCGTAAGTCATACTGTCATGTCACCCTCTAAAGTCGTATTGTCGTAATGCTATATATCGAACTCATCGCTGAGTGAAGTCTGTTGCACCAGTCATTTCACAAGTCTCCACTCCCTCGGTCACAGGTTGTGGTTACCTCTTTTTCGGGGGTGTCACTTTCCCCCTTGCTTTCATTTGTAGCATTCAGTGTGACGTAACAAGCTCCTTTTTTCCATTGGTTACTTATTTAACCAATGGAACCATTCCACATCCTCGTAAGGGTCATCTCGGCCCCTCTGTCATGGCACCCCTAAATTTATGGTTTTCTGACCTTTAGGTTCACGGGTTGTAAAATTCTGTGCCATCAAGACTGTCAGTATTGTCTGAAGTTCTACTTCAATAAATAACTAGTATAAAACTGTCTCACCATAACACAACACTTAATGTGAGATCTATTTCTGGTCTCACAATTATATTAATAGACATTATATATCACTCTTGAATTACCCGTAATAAAGGGTATTATTTGCCTTTGTACATTTGTCATACATTTCTCAGAATTTTATCAAAATCAATTAACATTACTTACGTTCATAACTTTGTCTGGAGAGTAAGACATTAGAATATGTAAAAAATCAATAAGGAGAAGCGAAAGTGCTCACCCTGTAGAATACTTTTGGATCACTTTGTGTGCTGTGAACACCATTATTGCATCCAGGAACGTCATTAAGTAGTCGAAATCACATATTTGGTATTGGGCACTATGTGTTTTTTTTTTACAATTAAATACAGACAAATTTTCCATTGCCAAAATCTGACAGCAAGTCATAATTAAAAAAAAATGCCCCTTGCTAATTTGGAGAGAGGGTGTGGATTTCAGACTCTGGCCCGTCAACCTCTGGTTGGCCAGTTTGCTTGCTGCACATAGGTTTGTCCCAATCAAGAATTTCTGTTTGGCTTTTGTTGGTTCTTCCTCAGCAATTATCTTTAGCAGCTATAACAGCATTGGCAGTAAATAACCAAATAAAATTTTAAAAAATCTAGCTATATACCCCAATTTTGCGAGCCTCTATAATAGCCGGCAAAATTTCGGGCGACTTCAAATTACTAAAAATTGAATTGTTTAGGGTGCCCAGAAGAATATCAGGGATGAAAGGGAAAAACTTTTCATTCATTGTTATTTTTTGTTTTATACGCAGAGTAAATATCCGTGTCAGCGAGGTCGCAATTAGTAGGAATGTTCTGTTCGTAGCCCTCCTTTGTCAGCTAGTCAGCCATCTCGTTGCCATGGAAATCAACGTGTGAGGGTATCCACTGCAGAAAAACGCAACTACTGGAAGCCAACTCTGCCAAGAGAAGGATAATGTCTCGGCTAGTTATGTTAATGAGGTAAGACCAAGATTTGAAGTATTATATTGAAGCCCAGAAGGCATTGCGCATTTTAAAGCCTCTCTGATAGCCAAAAGTTCGGAACGAAACATCGAACCATGATCTGCATTTCTAAAATTAACTTTTTCAACTCCATCCAAATCCTTCAAGAAAACACCATTACCTGTCCCACACGAATCTAATTTGCTGCCATCTGTATATATCTGGAGGGCACAATAAGTGATATTGTTAATCCCTTCAAGAACCAATTGCTTCACCAAATCAGGATGATCCTGATTTTTATTAACTCTAACTGGGAGTTTTTCACAGAAATTGACTCGAGTAAAAGGGTTCATATGCCTAAGATAGCTGTTTGGAAAATATTGTTCGACAACATACTCACTTAAGCCCAAGTTTTTTCTGAAACTAAGGGGACTATCTCTTTTGAGTCTGATTGTTGGTCCACTTTAGAATAAAATCAGCAGTTCTATTATGGTGGCCAAAGTTTCTAAGTTAATTAATGTACTTTACCGTAGTAGCAATTTTTCTCCTTGACGAAGGCTGGAGATTAGCCTCATAGAGAACTATATCTGTAAGAGAGCTATTTCAAAGACCTATAATGATTCTTGCCACACTGACTTGGACTCCCCAGTTTTTCCATGTTTGTTGCCGAGGTAACCTGGTACATTTGGTAACCATATTCCAGTAGAGGACAGATGAGAGCGATATGTGTTTCTCAAAGTACTACGACTGTATGATGCTGCAATGACGAGATGTTATATATTACAGAATTATCTGTCAGTATTATTATTTTCCGTACATACATACATAGTAAGATACACAGAAAAAGTATCGTTATGGGGTCGAAAATTCAGGTTTTTGAGGGAAGAGCACGTTTCAAGCATTCCAAAACTCGGATTTAACGTCTTTGAGGTGCTGTCTGTATATATGCATGTATATCTGTTAGTGTGTATGCATGTGTGCGTGCGTCTGAGACTTAGGATGGGGTGTTTCATGAACGAATGGCAGGTATCGAAAATAAATTGATAGGAGAGTTACAGTTAGTGTATACTGCAACCTGTTAGTGTATACTGCTACTTTTAAACGCGATCGAATGTTTAGAAGTCTCACCACTTTTCGAATATATTTTTTTATAAAATTATAAATTCAGGACTTTCAATAATTATTCGTAAATAATTATTTCCGACGTATTTTTTCATTAAAAAACTGACACCAATTTTAGAATACTGGTAAGAATCGTTATCGAGATATTTTACGTTTTTGCAAATACATTTATCGAAAAATTACATAACATTACAAAGTAGTAAATATCACTTAAAAAATCAAAACCTTCAATGTTGCCAAATTTAACGAAATGAATTTATGTAGTTTTTCATCGGAAAAAGAACGATATACACTTTTTAAATGCTAGCATGGACCACTCTTACGATATTGCCCATTTTTCAAATAAATTTATAAAAAAAAGTACAAAAATAAAAAAAGTATTACTAAATACATTCATTGTACTGCAAATATGTTAACATCATTCTCGTGGATTTAGTTCATTTCATTCAGGAGATACTTTACGTACTAATTTTGTATTTTAACAAAGAATTCGCCAATAGTAAATTATTTCGCTGGATAATTAGCTGACAGTTAATTGTATTTCGATGAGGATTTTTCATCTATAAATAAGTCACTCCCTTTGGACTCATAAGTTGCCAAAAGCACCCAATTTCAATTCACGTGGTGTTAATTAATTCAATGCCAAAATCGTTGTACTGTAAATCTTGTGCACTATTATTTCACTTCCAGAGGAATAAAGTCATTGCGTTTTGTGAAGAATGTCTTCTGCTGCCCGAATCATTTTTTTTTCAAACCGTTATTGACTAGTTTGGATAAATATGAAACCAGTTTCCATCCTGTTGTTGATGTCTATTAATATTTCATATAAAATGAATTTATAAGTATGTTTTTATACAAAATATATATTTTATTAATATCATAATTAATAAATAAGTTCAGAAAATTGTAAGCAATTCTATCCGGCATGTAAAATTTATTTTAGCTATATATATATATATATATATATACAGTTTAATTCATTTAAATTTAAATAATGTAATTTTGTTTTCTATTTTTATTTTCTTTACATAATAACAAAACATGCAAAATTAATTATTCATTTTAAATGTAAATGCCAACGAACATTTGCATTTAAAATGAGCATTTTATTTAGCATGTTTTGTTAATGATATTATTTTGCATTATCATTCTCTTATTTCTTTTATGTATTCCATGAATATTCAATAATCTATTTTTATAAAATTTAACCTTTAAAATTTCATCGTAAATATAAACCATTGTCAAGTATAATATAAACCAATAATTCCTTTGTCCACACCTGCATATTAAATTTAGATTACCTAAAGAAATTGATAATGCTGTTTCTGACAATCATATGCTGCAGTAGATTAGTTTTCTCACAACTCAATCAATCTTGCATAATAAAGATGTCTATATGTGTGTGAGTCTATATGTCTGTGCAGTTTGTAGCGGGAAATCTAAGCGTCGTACGGCCATGGAATTTGTTATATAAGTACTTGTTGTACACAGGTGCACCTCGGCGTTACTTTCTTAAATTCGAATTAGCTTTTCTTTATTTTATATTTTAGCAGAGTTTGAGAGATTTTCAGACATTGGTTCCTTAGCGATCAAAAATATTACAAAGTTTTCATCTTGACATCGTCGGAATAATCTGAGAACGCGCTCTTTCCAACAGTGGTTAAATCAGATCAGAAAGATAGTTTCTTCATATGTATTTATATTTTTTAAATACATCAAAATTTGCATTTTTGGGGTAATCTAATTTTTATTTCGCCGTATCCGAAAAAGCAAGATTTAGACAAACCACAGAATTGTGTTAAAGTTTTGTATATATCTTTGCATTCCACCATTTTTTTCATTTCATCCGTAAGTATTTTTTTTTTCATTTCTTGAATCGAGCGATCCTATAAGATTTTCGTTGTTTCTCAATGAAGTTCCGTACATTTTTCGACTTGCCGACTGCGCATGCCCACCCGACGCCGGGGTTTAAGACACGCCTACAGAAGTAGGGAATAGGAATCCTTTTGGGGCTTTATTTTTTTAGCTTTCAAAGTTTATGGAGAGGTTCTCTTTGCACTTTAGCTATGGATTTCGTATTGTGTGGGGATTTAAATTGAAATTGATTTTTGGTTATTGAAAACTGAGTGGTATTATTTAATTAACGGCCGCTTATTTGGAACCATTGCAACATCCGGTAATGCCTTTTTGTCTAATATAATTGAAACCTAGAAGAAATGTGGTCCTAGGTTGTCCTCCATTTTATTTTTTTACCTCCTGTGCTCACTTTATTTTTCTTTTTTCTGTGTGTAAGTTATTGCTGTGTCTGTATTTTTAAGTTCTTTACTAAAATATTTGAATAAATATATAAAATTAAAAGAAAATGTCTGATCATCTGTTGTGCACATGTCGAAAAATCCAACCTACGGAGAGCTACTAATTTTGTTACAGGAGTACCTGAGATCCTCCGTAAGCTTGGCACTTAAGTAATTGTGTTTTATTAGAGAATATAGTAATTAAGATCTATTAGGAAGACAGACGTATGATAACTGATCACCAAAGATTTAGGAGCACGGGCGTTGCAAAAGCATAGATGGATCTGTTACGTAACTTAATGAATCCTGCCATATGATTCCAACTTGAATACAATTATGGTGACACTGACGTTTCGGAATACATATATATTTGACATATATCACTATCTAAATATATATAAAAATTTTCCTCAGATTTATCCATTCAAGCAACGCGAATGGAAAGCTAGGTTTGGGTTGATTAAATCTTAAAAAATAATCTCGCATGACTTAACTTCGAACCAATTTACATAGCTTCATTTGAAGTAATATTTTCGCATGATTTAACTTCGAGCTAATCTCTACAGCTCCGTTTTCCAAAGTTATTACATAAATAGGTGAAAGCGAAAACGTTAATTTCCAAAGTTAAGTCACTTATTTAAAATCACTGGAAATTTAGAGTGATATGAGCTTACTTTAGATAAAATATTACTTACTCAATTAAATAAAACTTGGAAAGCTGGAAAAAAATAAATTTTCAAACTGTAGCCTGTAACGTAGCGTATCAAAATGTGTTCCTTCTAGTTACTCATATTCTACATGATTCCCAAAACTTCCACTTAAAACTCCTAAGCTTCAATGTTTTAAAGCTAATATTGTTAGTTCACTGAATCTCTGAATTTGCTCGCACTAATTACATCAAAGGACAATATCTGATGTCTTGAATCTCATCTAGACTTTACATATTTTCATAGTCAACTGTGCCATGATCAATATCAGTGATTATATTGGCAATAGTATTAGTGTTTCCTTTCAAAACACAATTTCATTGATTTGGCATAATTTTTATCAATTCGGTGACAATTTTATAGATTTTGAGGCATTTTTGATAAATTAGTCGACATTTTACAAAGTCGCCAAATTTGTTGCCAAGTGGGACAGACAGTTAGACTGACAGACAAATCCTACCGAAACATCATTACAATACTATCCTCTTTGAAAACAGAAATAATATCAATGGTTCGGCATTATTTATATAAATCTGCCGATATTTTTATTGTTTGGCGACCCTTTCGTAAATTTAGCCCTATTTTGATCAATTTCACATCATTTTAAAAATTGCCAAATTTATCGTCGAATGGTACGGTTGGCCTAACAGATAACGGTACCGAAACACCATTACATTACCACCCCTTTTCAAAACACGATTAATTTCATTGATTTGGCATCATTTTTATCAATTTGGCAATATTTTTATCGGTATGTCGTCAGTTTCGTAAATTTCGCAACATTTTTGAAAAGCAGCCAAGTTTGCGATATTCCACCAAAAACATTGCCAAACGTTTCGTCAAGCATGACGGACAGAGGGAGAAATGGGTTATTCTTATGCCTGAGTCAATGATTTCTAAAATTGTTCACCAAAATACATTGAAAACAGTTTTAGAAATTATTACGAGCCATTCTCGAGATACTAGGAAATTTAATTTCATCACAGCAAATGTGACATCTCTGGAGAGAAATAGAAGTACAATTATTCCAAAACTTTTTAAACACTTACTAAGGAAATTTTTATGCAGTTTTATTTAAGAAATATTTTAAACATTTCATGAACTCAATATATTCAATACACAATTACAAGGGTTTCTCTGGATATTTGATTACTTTCGATTACTATTCGCCAAATGAAATTTTCTTTCACAAATATAGGTTTAATTCGCCAAATTTTATTTTTACATTCCATTTGAAAAATTTGTTTTGATTTATAATTCTCAAATTCTAAAGATCATTATTTTAGAAACGATAAATAGTGCAGTAGTACACATTTCGATTATTATATCATGATTTCTTATTATGACATTGGCAGAATAATAATCTCCAACATTTTGGCAAAATCCATTTAGTCATCAAATTGAATTTTCCTTTACAAAATGCGACAATGGCAATTAGCAGCGCGACCCCTGCAATATATGTACAGTTTTAATGCTATCATAGCTTGCATACATGAAATATGGATTTATAACCATGCAAGTTATGCAAATTGTGATAAATCTGAATTACAATAACGAAGGTAATTTAGTTGTGAATGAACAGAATTTTAATGAGGTTGGATTTCTGTATTCAAGCAATCTGGTGCTAAAAAAAGAAAAAATATCCGAAAATCACCCACGAAAAATGGGGATAACATTGTGGCGATAACAAATGCATGCAATTCTGGCAAAGCGACAAAAATTTAGAACGGAAGCTTGATAACGAATGCCAATGAGAAACGTTCCAAACCGTACAAATAAAGAGCATCTTAGTGAAAATAAAAATAATGTATCGATCATACTTCAACTCAAGATTACTTTAAATAAGGCTCTTCGGGCTTTCTGGGTTTGGATAGAAAATCCTGATATTTACAATCTTCTGCTAACATAATTTAATTAGTATGCCTGATATTAAAATAAAATATAGAACATGCCATGTATATAATGTTATAATAAGTCAAATATAAATACATCTATCAAAATGCATGTCCTCTTGTATATTTCTATGTAAATATTTAAAACTCGCAACAGCTGTAAAATGTTTATTTTTACTCTCTAATTAATTTTCTTCAGCTATAGTTGGTATCGAGAAAATTGTTACGAAGAATAAAATATATTACTTCAGAAATTCTTATTTTGACATATCGTGATTACCTTTTCAAAAAGTAACCTGTTAAGTATCAACAAAGCTTCCTATATTGCTTAAGACATAAAACTGTGTGCTTGCGTGGGGGAACAAAAAACCAGTGTTCTTAAATATAGTTAGGAAATGACTGTTACTTATATTTAAATTGAATATGAAATTAAAATTATTTTTATCAGGTGTATTTTAACACGAGACGGCCTAAACTTCAATTTTCATCTCATTTTTTTTTTATTTTTAACTTCGCAATATTTATTAGATTTTATTTTAATTTATTGACATAAGTTGGAAAATTTCTATGATGTGAAACTATATCTGAAGTATATCCTTTAAAATGCATATGATTAAAAAAAATTGTTATTAAATAATTTCCTGAGTTTATTCAAAATAGCTCAAATTCAGACAATTTTAGTAAAAATGATATGATACACAATGTGCATATTGTCCTTAAAAAGGCCTCTCTCATTGCATTGCTGTGGAGCTTTATTTTTTATAACAACAAAAGTACCGTGTCATCAAACTTTACATTTGATATTCCATGAATTTTTATCAATGACACTCATACATAACACCCCTCTATTCGAGGTAAGAATGTCAATGATTAATCGTTCTTGATTTGGATGCGATGTGAAATACATCTTTGTAGCAAAAGGTGCATTTTAATCTCATCTTCGGAATGACATGCTATCCTGGCCAATAAGGCCTGAATTTCAAAGACGTAGATCGAAATTAATATATGGCTAATATATGTAGTAATTCATTACTTTGCTATCCATAAGAGTGCAGAAATCTGGCTCTGTTGCGATGAAATCTAACTAGCAATTTAGATTTAGCTCAGGCTCAATCGTGTGTCAATCAGAATTTGAAATTTAAACTTTTACCTAAATGATTCCTTGTCCTTTACTCTAAAAATGTTTCGCCTCCTAAATTCACAAAAGTTTCCTTTCCATTGATTTTTAAAACGCATTAAATGTTTTTATGTATTTCAACAACATAGCTAACTTTTAAATGAGTACAATACTTCGATTATCTACAATATATTTTAAATGATTGAAAAGCCACGAATGCCAATCACCTCCCTTGCTCTAAAATCAACCGGCACAAATCAATAGCTTCTGTTCATTACTCAATAACAAATAAAATTGAGATTTTATTCATGTTTCAAATAGCTTCAGTAAGACTGAAATTTTATAAACAAATGGAATAATTGAAGAAGTATTACTGATTTTGCTTAGTGATGAACTATCTTAGAATCGGCTTCTTTATCGGACACATCTTCATACTGATATGCGATCCACATAATTACCTACTACACGAAAAACATATGTATCAATAAAACTATTATGAAAATTTTAGACGTGAAAATGTCATAAAATTCGTCTTATGTCTAGGATTTTATTACAAACTGCAGATCAGTATGAAGTCGGTTCTTCGCATTTCAAATCCTATAATAAAATATTTATCGTCATTGCTATTCGAATTTGCCCTTCTATCTCTGGCAGCATTTTTTATCGTCGGTACCACTTTATTGTCAAAAACTATAGGAATGTTTCCTATTTTGGAAACTTATTTAAAATTTACTTTACAACTACAACAGAAAGTTGGAAGCAAAAATTAGAAAATATATAAAAAACCTTCCATCAACAATAGATATCAATATTAGATGGTTTCTTACTTTTAATTCAATATTCCAATGTCCGAAAAATCTTGACTTCCATTAACATGATATATATGTTATCCGTTAAAATGATATATATCATATTTCATATCATCTATATCACAAAGAGCAAACGGTACTAGTGTCAAAGGTAGGACAGGACAAACTGCAATTCTATTTTTATATCCTGTCGTATGTATAGTAATGAACTATCATTTCTACTTTTACTTCAATATCTCATTTTAAGGTATTTTCGGATGCAAACAAATTTATTTTGCATGGATCAGTAGCAGATGTGGTTTCAAATTAGCCCTATCAGAACAGAACGTTTATCTGATGCCTCTCTTAAACACGCTTCAATTTACACAATCCACATATACTGTCTCCTCTGCATTTTAAATACCTCAAATATATTTCTTTTGGATATAGCAATAAAAATGTTGTTAAGTAACATATATTTTCGAATTATTTTGGATTGTTTCATTATTCAATAAAGATATTTGATTTGTAATTCTTAATTCATGAATAGATAATTTGCTGGTATTTAAAACAATTTGGCCTTTGAAAAGGAGAGATACTGTCATACTTTCCTGAAGACAGGTTACTATATTATTTTATAAATGCCCTAATTAAGACTGCAGTTTAAAAAGGCGTTTATACTCAAAATACAGTTAAGAAGTTTACTTATTTGTGTATTTTCAAACCATTTTAAAATATGATACTGATTCACTTAATAGAATTTTAAGTACTCCGATTAAATGATAAATCTCTGAAGCAACCAGACTCCGATTAAATGATAAAACTCTGAAGCAACCAGACTCCGATTAAATGATAAAACTCTGAAGCAACCAGTTTAAAGATGCATTCTAAAGTATTGTTTCAACAATACTTAGAGAGAATTCTATACAAGTAATGTATGAATTGACAGTAATGCAACTTATGTAAATTGTGGTAAATCTGTAAAAAAATATATAAATGTATTTCTGTTGTTATGAATGACCAGAATTTCAATGAAGTTAAGGTTTGTGTTTTCAAGAAATAGGGTGCTAAGAGAAGAAAAAAATCTGCGAAGTTGGGCCAAAAATACATGGGGATAAAATTACGTCGGCGTGAATGCAATTCTGACCGGGCGACAAAAATTTAGAACGGAAGCATGACAGTGAATATCAATGAGGAACGTTCCAAACTGGTCAGATCAAGGACCTTCTGGTGAAAATAAAGATTATATAAAGATCTATTTCAACATAAGATTGTTTTAAACGTGAATCTGAATTTTGTTAGTTTGGAATAAGAAATGTATTGTTTAGGATATTCTATAAATATAAATAACTATATGTTCTATATAGAAAAGCTAATATTTCTCATTCTATCTATGTCATGTTTGATAACAAATTTTGCGCAATTCCGCCAGCATGACAACTTTCTGTTAATTCACCAAGTTGGGGATAATTCCATATTTCTAAAATTAAATTGAATTTCTGTTAATCTTTGTCTCGTTGTGGAAAGGCATGACATATCTAAATAGAATTTATAAAAACATTTATAAATTATTTTTATATTTTTCTTTAAAATGTCTATTAAGGGAAGTTTAGTTTATAACAATTATGGAAACTTTGACCAGCGTCCAACCTACCTTATAAGTAAGTGTGCTTGCTAATTATGAATAACTAATGAATAAAAATGACAGTCAAATAGACAATGAGTTTTCGTTTTACTAATTTACTATTAAACCAAAATCAGTAACCGGGAGATTAATTAGAAGAACATCTTTTACGCTGAAGTTTTACAACGTTTTTACAAATTAAAATTTTTTTTGGTAATATAATGTAATATAATTGGCTTCAAAATTACGTGCAACACAGTTGGCACAATTGAAGATATTAGTTATTGTATAAGAAATGAGATATGATCCAAAACATTCCAGCATTATTTTACTAAATTCATAAAATGTTACTTTAGATGAACTAATTAAACTATAAAGTTATTTTTTGATTTACTAAACTCTATAGAGCAAAATATCAGTTTCTGCCAGAATGAAATCCAGAAATTTCTACAAAATTTTTTAAATAAATACAGTTGATTTAATTCTGTAGAAAGTTCTTCTGTCCACCCGTCTGTCTGTTATACTTGGCGACAATTTATCAACCTTGGCGATCTTGACTAATTTGGGAAAATTTGCTTATCTTTGGAAATGTCACCAAATCGACAAATTATCGACTCATCGACGAAAATAGTGCAAAATGGGCGAAAACTCGTATATCGGAAAATTTAGTTACATTTATTCGCTAATCCCTGCAGCTTTACGAAAATTAACAATTTAATGTTTTTGATTCTAAATATAGATGATTATCGGTAGGCATGCTTTGTTAGGAAGTCAAAAATTAATTGCCTCTTAGTAGGGAGTAGTATAGTAATTATGATTCGATAGAGTCTGTCTGTATATCCGTGTTACTTGGCGAAAATTTGACGACATTAGCAAAAACTGATAATTTTTAGAAAATAAGAAAATTTAATATCTCGAAAAATTTAGGTTAATTTCATCGTTAATCCTTGTCGCATTCAGGGTGTTATGGGGCTATTGATCGCTATGGGGCTATTGATCGCTATGGGGCTATTGATCGCTATGGGGCTATTATTGATCGGTAGAGTTCGAATGCGTCTGAAGATGTTAGAAACGAAATTGTCTCAGGCTGGCGACTGAATGGGGATTATTTACATGAGTTCATGCATTTAATATTAGCTGCTATGTTATGTACTCAACATATAGTAACTAATATTTTATTATAGTGATCTATAACAATAAAACAGATGCATGTTTGTTCGTCTGTTTCGTCTGTAGCGGAAAATCTAAGTGACATGCGGTCATGAAATTTTGTACTCGAGTACATTAGGACCCATGACGATGCACTTCGGAGAGATATTTTGAAATTTTAAATTAGGTTTTAATTGCGTTATATTTTAGCCCGTTTTTGAGCGATTTTAACACAAGTTGGTTCCTTAGTGACCTCCTAGCGTGAATCTTTGCCACACGTCCTGTCAGGTCGCATAAGTCATTGCTAATATTCATTTTTCCCAATGGTGACTTAATCTCGACATTGGTCGTATCGTATAATACAACATAGAAAATCAGTTACTCTAAATGAGAGGACAATGAGGACACAGATTTAAATATAAATATAATAACAAATTTATTTACAATGATTAAAATAATAAAAGTAATTAATTAACATTCTAGCTTAAAATAAAGTACACAATATCATCTCAAATAACTAATTTCCTTAAAACAGTATTAACTTTCACATCTAATTTCATTAAAACAATGTTATCTCCCATTATACAATAGTAACTCTCGCAGATATACATCATTAAACACATAACTACATTATCCCGAAAATGTAATTAAAATTATCAACTCATATTTAAAGTCTTGGCTCATTTGCTCAAAATACTTTGTCTGTTATACAATAATTTGCATAAGGTGCTATTGATTAATCTACTATGAATCCCTGAATGCCGATAGAGATTGTTCGATACCAAAAATGTACGTTAGTAACATGCATAAGCCTGCATCAAGTGTCTCATGAAGATTCCTGCAACCGGGCGGGTTTCTCGACATCAGAGCAGTTCTTTGGAACCTTTCTACTCTCAAAATTGGAAAATCAAGTTTCGATACTTTTTCAAAATCCTAGGTATCTCTCGAACATCCCAAAATTGTCACCTCCTACACTTTGGCGCCCCTGTTTCCAATTGGTTTCACAATGTAGCCCCCTCTATGCAATTGGTCAGTATAGGGTTACACCAATGTCTCATTGAATCGTGTCATCTCAGAAATTTGATGAGAGGACCTGAAATTAATGTATAAGTTGGCCCAGCTCCCACGTTCTCAAGGCGCATATGCACCCAGGGAGGGTCAAGAAGTCAACTTTAGTGTTGGCCCACATTTCCGCGCCCTCTGTAATTGTAGCACATCCGTTCATGGATCGACAGGGGCGCTGATCTATTTTCGCTGCTGGTGGCTGGCTAAGGGGACTTGAATAAAATGCAGCAAACACATAGGGGGTCCTCTCCATAGATGCTGATCTCCTTCGAAACTTTTCAGTGTTATATTTGGTTCGATATAATAATGTAACGGCGACTAAAATTATTATTGCAGTATTCCCACCTTACCAGCATCGGAAAGATCGAAAAATACTCTTTCAAACGAATTTTGAATGGAATTCATGCTATTAATAGACCAATAATTTTCGTGAATTTAAAATGTACATACTTTTTATCGCTTTTCTTACTGTTATTGTTATTATAAGGGGGTGCATTGTTAAAGTTTTTTTTTTCTTTCGCGAATTCGTTGTGAGTTCTGGCGGGATTGTAATTATATGTTTGCGTCTTAAATCCCGGGCAACGGCTTGTACATTGTCTGGAACGTTCCTGTATTGCCCGCTATTTAAAATTCAAAAATCGGATAAAAATTACACCGGAACTCGCAGCAAATTCCCGAAATCCAAAGAACGTTTTAACAATACGTTTGCTTGCAAATTTCGTACATTACACCTCATGGTGAAAGAAATACAATAACTGTACAATATTAACATGTAAATTACAAAAGGAGAATAATATAGATGTAACTTGTTTCTCAATAACACAAAATACGATTGAAACAATTTACACTGCAATATATAGAACTTGACAGCTCTTCATACAAGGTGACTCTACATCGATCTGAGTGCTGGGATGGTTGCAATATCGGAAGGTTGTCCGTCAAGAATAACGGAGTCAGGCAGTCAGGACAGCCCAGTAAGTGTTTGACTGTAAAAGAAATACTTATTTTCATTATCTGATTAAGTAAATAATATAAAAATAATAATTCAGGAAATACCTTCAGTCGTTTTATTTTGCCCAAAAAAAGTCAGCTCCCCAAAATCGTTATTAAATCAACTTAAATAGGATTTCACAAAGTCTGTATAAGCATAAAATTTAATCTTAATTTTATGTATTTAACAATGCATGTATATCCTAAAATCCGAAGCAGGTGTGGTAATTATATTGCCTCATTTTATAAACAATATTAGATTATTATCGTCTGTAAAAAGCGCTTAATCATTGGCAACATAACTTTCTGTTTTGACTTTATGAACGAAAATGGATAAATTATCGTAGAACTAACGAATCGAGTTTCAAACATGTAATCTAATCTAAGGAAAGCGAGTAAAGTTTAATAAAATTTATAAAGCCCACTCTTTATTCAACATTTCCAGATTTAATGCAGGAAGCGTTGTTCTTTTTTAAATTAATTACTTTGTTCGTATAGAATATAAAAATGAAAATTCTGTCGGAAGATAGTAAATGTGATTTAAATTAAACCCGACCCTTCTGAAAATTATAATCTTTTAATTTGATATAAAATTCAATTTTGTCTCAAAATTTAATTTGCGTTGCGATGTTCTCCTAGAGATATGCCATTTCTGGTTTTAAAAGAATTTAGCTCGAGATAAGTTTTCTGAAATTATCTTCTTCAAATTAAATTACTGCAAAACATATAATATTGCAGAAATTTATGCCTCAGTTCCCGGCTTAATCAAAAACATGTTATTGACTTTGACTACCATACATAATCAATTCAAAGTATTCTAATAAATTTAAAATTCGAATTAAACTATACCACATGCAGAGTTCCTAGAAAATTTTTTAAGCGTTTCAATAACTTTGTAAGTAAAGGTCCATGAGTGTATACGTTTGGTTTATCTATAGTAAAGTGCCCGTGTCCGATTGAATAAAAACGATTAAACCTCTCCTAGCGTACAATTATAAAAGTTAGGAGCATGAAATCTGTAAAAAAAGAAAGATCGACAAAAAAATGGCAAACTACAATGTTATAGAACAGTATTTTTAGAAGACTTTTTTTATCCGCGAAACTCTTTTGAAATTTAATTTGGTGGTGGAACAAAGGAGAAAAAAGTTCATTAGGGCTCAAATTATGCATTCAAATGTTACGCGTTTTCATTAATTTTAAAGAAAATTTGCACGAAATCATCACGTTGCGGAACACCTGGTACTCTGTCGCGGAACCCGAAGGTTTTAGAAGAACAAACACACTTTGAAAACCGCTATTATAGAGCACTGTCTATAGAAATCCATACAAAGCCATCTAATTAGTAATAATCCGAAACGTGTATATGAAAGGCAATACACATGTGTCAAAAAGTCGTAACATCAGAGCCTGTAATACGGTAACATTTGCAAAGTCCATGGAAATATTCTTTCTCGAATTCAAATATGCGTTGCTGCTGATGGAGAGCATCTTAAAGAAACTGTGCATTAGATTCTTGTGAATGTAAGTTCCCATAGCCCACTTCGTCGTTTTGAATTTGTCGGTTCAAACACTGACAAAGGAGATCCAGCGTATCCTCCAAACAGCTGCATGCTGAATTATTATTTTATTTGTGCCTTAATACGTTATTCAAGTGTTCCTTAAGATCACTTATTCATGATCATTCGGTACATTACGTATTAACACGAATAATACAATTCAGGATCGGTGTAGCTCAGTGGTTAAGGCTTGAGGATCTGACGTGCTGATGGAGGACACTAATTTCTTGTGCATAAGCATAATTTATTTTAGCATTCCTCAATAGAGAATCAATGTGCAAATAACCATAGTTAACAGTTGTGTAATCAATTTTCTACCAGTTAAACAAGGCACACCAATTTTTTATTATCTTATTTTTTTTGTCAGTCTCACTTTGTTGAGCCCGTTATCCTAACTTTTTAGTTTTAGCTAGGGTCTCTACAATCACTTTTATTCAAAAGGGCATTCTCACTTTACTGTAGATAGACCTAACGTGTACTCTCATAGATCTTTCCTTATTAAGTTATTGGGTGTTTAAGAACTTTTCTAGAGTCCTTGTATTTACATATTTTTGTAGCGCTGGCACATGAATCAACGATTTCGATCATAACATCTGTGTATGTCTACCTCAGCTGATATATATGTTCTTTTTAACTCATTTTTCATGAATTTTAGCAATTTTGCAAAACTATGAGTTAATCTGGAGCATAAAAATTTAGGCTAGTGCAATAACGATTTTTCCCTGTATGAGACACTAAGCAATAACTACTAAAACTATTTATATCAAACTATTATTTAAACCTTCTAAAGACAGGAACTGACTCTCAAAAATTTAGGCTACAACTTTAATTTAACAAATGTAATTTTATTTTACAATGTATGAGCATATGTACGTCTTTTACAGTGTATGAGCAATTTATTGTTGCATTCCTAAATACGACAGACATTCGCCAAAACACATAGGGTATTATTAAGATCTCTCATGTAGCAGTTTTATTGTCGATTTCTATTCATTACACAATTGTCTTATTACATGTAACTTGATTGATTGCCGCGTCAGTTATCCTAACTTTTTGAACTCTCCTCTAGGAGCGTTGTAATCACTTTTATTTGATAAATCATGCTCGCTTTATTATAAATATAAAATGGAGACTCCCACAGCCTCACCAACTAGTGCTTAGAAGCCTTGGAAGTGCGGGTCTTCGTATACCAGCAAATCCACGGCCAAATTACCAAGAGCGACAGAATCATTCACAGGGAAAGGATCGAAGATGATCCTGCTGAGTCATGATCCCAGTTGCCGACGGATTTGGGATCAGACCATGAATATACACAGTTCGTCCCCATGTCAAATAGAAGATTCCAAGTTATAGAATACCGCTTGCCTAGATTTATGTACCCCCCCCACCTCCACCCCACCCTTACAGGAGGAGGGTCCTAAACAACAGAGCCAACGCCCATCCGCCTCGAAGAGAGGGCCTTCACCATAATGTTAAATCTTCTATAGATAGGCCTAAAATGTACATTGCATAAGTAAGAAAGTTGATAGAATAGTTCATGCTATCCACGTGCCTTAGGTTCGATTCCTAGTTTTGGTCGATTGTTATAGAGTCCACTTCGACGATAAGAACTTATAATTCCGTCCCAATATCTCAACGGTAGAACGTTGACGGGCCAGTACGAAGATCCGTGCTTCGATTCTTAGTTGGAGCAGCATTGTTCTTTACAATGGCGCCCAAACAAATCAGCCCTGTAGATTAGTGAAAAGATGCCATAGATCTGAAAGGGATCCTAGTACGACTAGCACAAATTCAGTGGACTCTGGCACATTTAGAGTCCATTGCAGAATCTGAAGGTCAACGACCATACAGGAAGCTAACTAATAGCAGCAGAAGGCAAATCTAAAGTAAAAGGTAGCAGGAAGTAGTCAGTCAGATTGTCGGTTGCAGGTTAATCTGACATTAGAAGGTGAAGAATGCAGAATCCTTCGACGATAAGAGCTTTCAATTCCATCGCAGTAGCTCAACGGTAGAGCGTGGATTTGCCAATATGATGATCCGTAGTTCGATACCCTGTTGGGATAGTAAGGCCCTTTACAATGATTTTGTGAATAAATATTAAGTCTCCTACACGACAAATGTAATCTGTAAAACAAAATACTCAAAAAGCACATTTCTTAAACGACGGAACGTCATCGAAAAACGTCATTTTGTGAGTTAGAAACTTCTGCCTATTCCAGACATATATTCTGAATAAAAATACACGATGTCGAAAAAAGGGGTAGGGAGGTCCTGAGTGACAGTTAAACTTCCTTCACTCTGTGGTAATATGAGGAATAAAAGGCTTATTCTGTACCTGTGTTGCCCAGTCCCAAATGGGGGTGGGGACATAGCACCAGTACTTACCGTAATGGAACTCTCAAGTAATAAAATCCAGAACGAAATTTGACATTTTGAATGAGCACTGCTGTGGCGGATAGGTGATATAAAGCAAGACGAAAGACCTCAGTTATTTAAGGGTAGAAAAGTACTTAGAAGTAAGTATTGCATTAAAATAACCCTGCTTGGACTTTAAATCAGAGCTTTAAATATATGTGATTAGCAAATAAATTATATAAACAATTAAACGTCGTAATGGAATGCGTTTGTCACCCGTATGATATATACACTCTAAGACAAAAAAATCGACGCACCAAGAAAGAATTATCCAAATGAGACAAAATTCGTTACTTGTAATATGGATGTACAGAAAAAGAAATGATTAGAATTTCAGAACAATTAGATGATTTATTACACTGAAAGATCTACACAAATTGAGCACGTCAATATGGCGTTGGTCCACCTCTGGCCTTGATAGAAGCTGTTTCCCGACGTAGCATTGATGCATAAAGTTCCCGGATTGTGTTCTGAGGGATATCGTTCCAAATGGCATCCAATTGACGAGCTAATTTGTCTACATTCTGGGATGGTTGTAGGCGACTCCCCATCTCAGCCCAAATGTGCTCAATAAACGAGAGATCTGGGGATCTGGCTGGCCAATGAAGGAAGTGTGTCGTAAGCACCCAGATAATCAATAGAGAGGTGTGCCGTGTGTGGCCTGGTATTATCTTGCTGAAAAGTTAGTTCGGAGTGTCGCGAAAGGAATAGCAATACAACGGGTCGTAGAATGTCTTCCACATACCGCTGTGCTGTAACGATGCCACGGAGGACTATCAAAGGGGTCCCACTATCAAACGAAATGGCACCCAGATCATAACTCCCTATTGTGGGGCCATGTGGCGTGGAACAGTAATAGCAGGATCCTGACGATATCCGGGCTGTCTCCAGACACATCTGCGCTAGTCTCAGTTCGAAATTAATTCGAAACGTCTGCGCTGGTCTCAGTTGGGACTCAGTTCAAAACGAGACTCACCACTGAAGACAATTCGTTCACAATCCGAACAATTCCACGTTGATCGAGCCCGGCACCATTGCAATCGCTGTTGACGGTGCATACTAGTCAGTGGTAGGCGGCGTAATGGGCGCCGCGAGTATAGATTATCCTCCCGTAGTCTTCTATTAATAATCTAGGTGGTCACTTCCGCGTTTATCATACGTTAGATGGTTGAAAACGAATTTCATGCTATCACAACTGGGGTCGCGTTCAATTCGTCGACAATTCATTTCGTCGACGCCACTTCGTTGACAACTCCTTTCGTCGAAAAGTACATTTCGTCGACACTCATTTTGTCGACAAGTACATTTCGTCGACACTCATTTTGTCGACAAGTACATTTCGTCGACACTCATTTCATCGACACTCATTTCATCGACAAGTACATTTCGTCGACACTCATTTCATCGACAAGTACATTTCATCGACACTCATTTTTTATGTAACTTGGCTAATATTTTGTGAATAAAAAATGCTTCGAATGGCAAAAATGACTCCAATGACCCCCTCTTCCATATTTGGGCTGTTTTCTTTGACCCCCGACATATTTTATCAAATAATATAAGAAAGTAAAGCAAGAGGGGGTGGCCTAGGGGGCTTGTCACGTGGTAGAGTCCAGTACAAAAGCATTGAAATGCATTGTTCTGGAGTCCCTCTTTTTAGCAAGCCACTTTGTCCCAAACCATTTAGTGCAGGAGACGTCGCTGATCAGATGCACACTAGTTACGCTGATAGTAATCTCGTGAGGTTTTTATTTTACAATGAATTCGCAGCAATCAAAAGTGTGCGAAGTTATTAAAACAACGAAAGATAAAGATGCAATCACAGTGGACGGGTTCATTTTGACAAAAGATCGGAATCGAAATGACCGTTACTATTCGAAATGTGAAGACCGCAAATGTACAGGAAGAGCGATCATAACATTAGTCAACGGCCAACACATCCTTAGTTAACACGAGGTTTCCAAACATGACCATGCATCACAAACAAGCAGAGTTCCAGTGATTAAAGCCTGCACACAGATGAAGGAAATTGCAAAGAACTTCCTACTGAACCACAATCTTTGAAAGAATTTCCATTGGCTGACGAATATTTACTGACATTGAATGGCTGTGAACTTTTGCCGAGACATAAAAGATGCAGACCAGAGAAATTTTATTTTCACAACAAGTGATAATCTGAAGTACTTAAAGGACGCAAAATTCTGGATTATGGATGGAACATTTAAAACTGCTCCCATTGTATTCAGGCAACTTTATGCAATACATGCTCCCGTAGGTGGTCCATCAAATTTATTTGTGTTTTAAAATATTACTTTTTTTAAGGGGGGGATCTTTCTATGGAGAGAACGGAAGTGAAAATCTAAATCTCACCTAAGGCATATGAAACCCTTTCTCAGGTCCTTCACACACGAGGGGGGGGGGGCTGAGAATGGTCGGCGACTGTCATTCAGTTCGTCTACGATGTGACTGCCCACGAAAGCAGTGTCGACGAAAAGTACTTATCGACGAAAGGAGTATCTATTGCTGCATCGCTCGTCTATTTGCTGCATCGCTCCTACCCAAATGCCGAGTGATTCGTCGGTGTGCCCATCCAGCCTGATGCAGTCCGACCGCACGCCCTCTTTCAAACTCCTTCATACGCTCGTAGTGGCAGCGAATTCGCCGACGAAGCATTGTTATAATCAAGGTAAGTAAACGCAATCGAAATCCACTGCACGTTTTGTTCCTGAAAGCGAGATTCACTCCCTATATACACCACCATTGTGCTCAGTTTCAATGCGCTGTAGTTTCGACTATTCATTCATTGGCTGCGAATTTTTGATCATTTGCATATTTGGTCGACAGGTGTTTGCATGTATAGTTTCATTACTATCGGATTATTTTGCGAGGTGAGTCGATTTTTTTGTCTTAGTGTATTTTAAAAAAATAATCAGAAAAAGTATAAAACATAGTTTTTCAAAGTATCCCTTTCATACATTTGAGTTACATACAAATAATAAAAGACAACGATATATCAAATTCGAACTTTATAGCTGCTTCAGTTCTCAAAGTATTCCCTGTAAGTATACATTTCTATGAATATACATACACAAGACTAGCTAGCACAATAATGTTAAAAATCCAGAGAAAAAAAATATACCACAAAAGACAAGGACATGCCAAATTTGAACTTTTGAGTTGCTCCGAATCTCAAAGTTATTACTATAAAAACAAGTTAATACTATAAAAGTAAGTATACCTATGGCGGGCTCAAGATGGGCTAGCCCGATAAGGTTCCAAAGATTTAAAATATATCATAAAAAACAACAACATTATATTTGGACTTTCTAGCTTCTGAGTTATTCTCGAGCAACGAGTATATTCCTATAGAGAGCTCAGGACTGAATAGCCCGATAAAGTTGAAAAACAAAAGAATTAATATGTACCACAAAAGACAACGATGTGCCAAATTTCATGTTACTATGGTGAATGGAATTTGATCCATTAGGGCTTAAAATGTTTGAATCATACTGACAAACAAACACCAAATAAAAGTTAAATAAAAGGTTGTAATAATAATATGAAAGCATGTTTCTGCTTGGAAGTACTCGGTCTGTGTGGAAAGACAGGTTTTATTTGTTATAATGAAGATGATATACACAACCATGATTCACAATTCACATATCCTTACAAGTAATAACCACATTAATTTCCCTATATATTATACTATGTATGTAGAGGAAGTAATATTTTGTTTGACTAATACTTGTTTTTAGTGCGGTTCCTTTAACTTATCTTTAAAAAGGAGGCTGGTGTTTGCCTCCAAAACCAATTGATACTTTTAATCAACATTTTGCTCTGTTACAAACGGGGAATTTTTACATTAATTTAGAAGACAACAGTTTGAACAAATTTTTGAACGTAGAACAAATAATTCATTTCTTAAAGATTAAATAAACTATATATATTCAGCCTCGTTTAAATTTTTGGCTTTCCACTGGATCAAAGTATCTTTCTTTTAAATACATTCTATCATTTCACCACCCATAAATAGATATTATCGCACATATTTTTCCAGAATGTGTTTGAAACAGTACACTCCATTGTCTGAAGAATGACATATGCGCTCTCCAAAACGAAAGTATTTCAAAAATATTTCGAATATTAATCCTAGATTTTAATAACACAGCAACTTAATTTGCAATGCTTGAAATGAAATATAATCTTTTTTTTTATGACACAGTCAACGTTTAACGTTGCATTCATGAATAGCAACTATGGTATTTTGCATCACAAAGGGAAATTGTGCATTTTTAATACACGCCATTTATTCCTCTGCAAATATGATCATACATTTTTATGGAGTTACCCCCATTTTCTACTTAACGCAAAGGCTTTTATTCAAGATTTTGAATAACTTTTGAATTTATAAAATGTTTTAATATGCTTTAATCATAAGAAATATTATTCAAGCTATTTACAAATTGTAATGTTGCAATTTAGTTAATAATTTTCCTTTACATCTATATTCTTAAGACTTTTGCGACATTTTTGAAATAATGAAATAAGCAAAAAATTATGTGGGCAGCACATGACTTTCCTAGCAGACTGAAATTCATTTTTTTTTATTTCTTACACAATTCATTAAATTGGGGTTAAATGCACAAATTAACATGAATAATTTTTTGAAATTATGCAGAATTTGCAGTTTTAATTCAACTTTCATTTTCATTTGAAGAGTGGACGTATTTTCAAAAGCGACGTGGCAGAAAAGCGAAAAACTGAAAAATATCTCGAGAACGGTTGGTATAAGAGTTATGGGATTAGTCTTATTCTTTCTGTAGTCAACAAATACGTGCTAATGCGTAAAAGCAAAAATTACGTAATACAAAAAAAATTATATTTTTATTAGTATTACCAAGTAAAATTTACTATCCAAATTTTATTGAAATTCTCATGTGCATTCTCTCGGAATATATCACGCTTTCAGTGAAGAAATATGATATGCAATGTGTAGAGAATGACAGGTGATAACAAAAATAGTCTGAATTCAATTCCTGCCAGTAGTTGCAAGTTAATAAACACTTTGTGGATTGGATAAGGAAGTACTGAACGTAATTACGGACAAAACAGTAAAGCAATGCAGCAGGCAATTGTTAGATATTGTTTTTTCAATGCACGATAGACAAATAACCCGAAGTAAAAAGAAAAAGGACGAAATGGGCTCAAATGGAAGAAATATGGGGGCTACATATATCCAAGTAATAGATTAGGAACATAGGTAGATCAATGCGCCATGTAAGGTAAGTACGGAATGCGGGTGTACCTTGTCCGAAAGGGGGCCCGTCAAAGATTTAGAAGGTTTTGATAATTAAATTTTGAAAAAAAATATTTTGGATTTGGAAACTTAAACATATGAGTTCTCTGGAAGTATTCAAAAAATAATTATCTTTCGGAGATCCATTTTAGTAAGATATTTTGAAAAATTCCAAGAACATTTCAGTATATTCAAATATATTTATAATTAACTGAAGTGTGGCTCAACTCGACAATCTCATACGAGAATCCATGCTTAGGTTTTTTTTTAATTTGGCAAGCATAAACTTCAAAAGTATGTATCGTTGGTCTATTATAACATGTTACTCTTCATTTTAAAGGACGTCATAAATCCCCACAATTATAACATGATACCCTTCATTTTAAAGGACTTCATAAATCCCCACAATTAAAACATGTTACCCTTCATTTTAAAGGACGTCATAAATCCCCACCCTTCATTTTAAAGGACGTCATAAATCCCCACAATTAAAACATGTTACCCTTCATTTTAAAGGACGTCATAAATTCCCACAATTATAACATGTTACCCTTCATTTTAAAGGACTTCATAAATCCCCACAATTATAACATGTTACCCTTCATTTTAAAGGACGTCTTAAATCCCCACAATTATAACATGTTACCCCCCATTTTAAAGGACTTCATAAATCCCCACAATTATAACATATTACCTTTCATTTTAAAGGTCTTCATAAATTATGAGGTATTTGCTGTTCTGTGTATAATTTTTGGAGGGCAGTGTATATAGGGTATTTTAACATAGTTCAACTCGCTTTTCGAGCTTTGGAAATTGGTTTTAGACACATACTTCCAAATGAAATGTTTGTTAAAATTGAATGCTAAATTCTTTTATGTAATTTTTTCTCAGTGAGTGGTATATTTATAAAAAGAGCGGAACTTAATTTTTATACTGTCCCTTAGACAAAATAAGTTCAAATAGAAAAAGTAGCCCATCACACTAACTAATCAAATGGAAAACAAACAGTGTAATTATTTACAAAATTTATAATAGAATTAAATTTTAAGATATTTAGAATAGAAATAGCATAAAAACTACAAAATACACAACAATGGGAAAATTTAAATTTGTTTATCTCTAGAATGGGAATCGTGTTGCAGAGGCTGGGGCAAATTTGAACACAAATTTTGCATAAAACATGTCTGTACAATTTTATTCGCCCCGGATTTGTAGGGGAAATATTCCCGTTTTTTAATGAGTAATAACTAACTTTCAGAATATTGCTGACAATTACTGTTCAGCGCAAATTTTCCCAGGTGAACTTTATGTATATTATTACTATTTCGATGAAATTGCCACAAACCGAAAATAAAATTGTATAAAAGAATTTCACATTTAAGTCTAACAAACATGTAAATTGGAAGTATGTATCTAAAATCAATTACTCAGACTAGAAAAGCTGTGTTGACTATTCAAAAATACCCCATAAATCCGCTCTAATAGTTGTAAAGGGGGGTCTTGTACTTTACTTTCGTATTGCAGCCCAAGCAAAGGTTGTTGCGGCAAGGTTTCCTATAATAAATTAAGCGATTTGAAAAGTCTGCCATTTATATTCAATTATCGAAGACACACATTATTCAGGAAATATCTACAATATTTAAATGTGAATAGGATGGATGTGTCAGTTGTATATATGGCCAAACCCACTTTCGTCCATTCCCATTTCTTTCATTTAGAACTTTGGGGAGTCATTTTAAATAGTATTTATTTGCACTACATATAAAAGAGGGAATACATTTTTAAGCAAGTGGTTTCATTCCAAATCATTATTTCTGTAGGTACTAGAATTATGAAAGAGAAAGATGAATATTTGAATAATTTTTTGGTGTGGATTTCATATTAGAACTAATAGTGCCATTTCAAGTCTAAATTTCATTTTATTTCATTTATAGTCCAAAAGATTATTGGTAAATGATTACAGCAATCAAGACAATTTTTAGTTAGCCCGAAGTAGAACAATATTCGGTCTCCCAACAAGGATGTGAAATTGCGAAAATTGAAATATTTTTGTCTAATGTCCTTACGACCAATAATGTTTCAAAATTATATTTTACACATAAAATAATTTCACTAATTTTTTATACATGATGATGTAATGTATAAAGGTTGCTCCTGTACGCCATACGGAATTGGGGCTTTTTTGTGTCTCGGGTTTCTTCAGCTAGAGGAAGATTCCCGAGTTCTCCTGTAGCCGTGCGGCTCTGTCTGGGCTTCAGCTTCCTTCGCTGTTCCGTGGTGTGTGCGGTTACTTTGTTCCATCCTGGTGCTGAGTCTATTCTTGGCCACATAGACTAGCTTTGGGCTCATGGTCTCCCCCTTGGTCTCTGCTGGGTCGTATGTGGACGACTTCCAGTGGTGCGGAACTAATCCAGTAAACCGAGAGGCAGGCCGGGTCCGCACTGCTGTCTTCCAGAAAGGACCGCAGTTGCGAGTCTTGATTATTTTAATTAACTGCGGCCTTTTGTGACTTAGCTTTCTAGATTCACTTTAGAACGTCCTGACGTTAGAGTTTAAACGAAATCAATTTTTATAAAATATTTTTTTTTTTAAATATTATTGAAATATATAGACGATACACAAAAAATATTTTACTTTTTTAATTTTGGTAATCTCCTACACTTTGGAAAGATAATACAGTTTTCGGCTTAAATAAGGGTGTTCAAACGGATTCAGTCGAAAAAAAAATTAACCTATGACCTGAGGGGTTATAAATAAAATAAAATAAAATGCTGAAATTAAATGGCAAAAATAGTACCAACATGAAATCCAGATCGAAAAATTATTTAATTTTTCGTATTTTCCCTTGATCATTTATTTAGAACCTATAGAATCAGGGACTTGAAATGAGACCATCTACTTATAACTCCATCCCCCTCCCTGTTTCACACGCTTTGTAATAAATACTGTCAAAAGAAAACTGCGAATATAAAAAAATTGGAGTTGACAAAAGTGGGCATGGGCACATTCACATTTTATACATGTCTCGGATATTCCCAATTCAAATCTTGTAGGTTCAGAGGCTGCTTACACATTTTTAGAACGATTTTCATTTTATAATAAACAAGAAAGATCAATCATGCTTAAAGCATTGATTATGAAACACTTTCCAACTTCAATGCAATTTTATTTAAAAAAGTCGAAAATGCAATACATTCCTCGGTAATATTTTAAAACTTATCACAATACTACATTGATTTATTATATTTGAAAACTTAAACCTTCATTGAAAAAAATGAACTTCATTCAAATGACGGCATTGAAATATAAATTGCGTGGTTTAAATATCTCTAAAATGCAATACATTCCACGGTAATATTTTTAAATCTATCATAATACTACGATAATTTATTATATTTGAAAACTTCATCGAAAACAACTGAAATTCATTCAAATGACGTCATAGAAAAAATAACACGCCTGGATCTCTCTATAAAAGCAGGATTTCATTCATAACTTTCTCCATTTCATTCATCACAATACTATAATAATTTATTTTATTTAAAAATTAATACCATGGAGCTACAATTCATAAACTTTATGCTTAAAACTTCATCGAAAAAAATCGTCCTTCTGTTTATAAAATCAATTAATATTTCATTCATATCAGCCATGCAGACTCCATGGACTGAATTATTTTGTGTTAAAGAAATACAGTAATTCTAATACAACTCATTCTACATATTTTGCTGTTTACATTTTACATAGGTGAAAAATAGGCTTAGTTATAGAAATAATCAAATTTGAATGAGAATTTAAACTCAAATATATTGTCATTGTGTTGTTTTACTATGTAGATGCACAGAATTTAAGCAGAAATAAAGTAGTTTTAGGATGGATACAACACTCAATATGAATTAAAAAGAACTTTAAAAAATCACGAATTTGAAACAAGATGGATGCCATATATCATTTTGAAGTGGGTCATGTGATCGTTTCATATCATGGTCACGTGATCGTTTCATATAAGATGTGTAATTATTATTTTAATTTTTATTTAAAAAACTACTGAATATATTTAGCTGAATTTTTTTTTATATATTTTATGGAACAATTTGACTATTACCTAAAATTTTCGAAGCAATTTGTGAATTTTAAATCCGCTTAAAAAATGTTAGAAAAATTAGGTCCCATAGGGCTCAATGTATTTCATTTTTTCAACCCGGGTTCAATCCAAAACTAATTGTGTGATATTATTTATTTATATTCCCATAGGTCCTACAGACCGTCTGAACAACATACTAAAATTTCATTTTGATTAAGTCATTTTTACGGCAGTTATCGTGCTAACGGACAGACAGACAGACAGAATGAACAAAGTCATAAACACTTTTCAACTTTGTTGTAAAGTGTTAAAAAAAGCTTGGTGCAGCCGCTGACCATATCCTTTTGAAATAGATATATTTTCTGTAAAGACTAGCGCCGGACCTATGGCATCAAATGATATACAATTTGGCATGCTGATTTAAAGTACATTGTCATATGTCGCCTCTTATCTTAGTTACAATCTGATAGAAATTTTTATTTTTTATATAATTTTGAAGTGAAAAAAATTTTTACACTACTTTTGCTTAATCTAATCTGTCATAATTTTCATTTCTCATCATTCAATCTAATCTTCCATTGTTGAAAACGATGTTGCCATCTCAAAAACAGCAATATTTAAATTTTTCATTTAAACGATTAAAAATACATAAATTAAGAGCCAACGGCTCTACCGTGCTGAAAACACCGGTTCTCGTTAGATCACCGAAGTTAAGCAGCATCGGATGCAGTTAATACTTGGGTGGGTGACCACCTGGGAACACCGCGTACTGTTGGCTCATTTCAGTCGACGTGGTGGCCGAACGGTTAAGGCGAGCGTTTCCAGCGATGGATCGGCCGCCACGTTGTGGGTTCGAGTCCCTCGTAAGACATGGATGTTTATGTTGTTGGGCGCAATGTGTCCCCACCCCCACTAGTGCTCTGGGGCAACGTCATTTGACGGCTAAGAGGTTCACTGTTCTGGCCGATGTATAGGCGAAGATGAAAGAGTCAATGCCTGGACATTGGGGGTAAAAACATAAATTATTCAGAACTCCATGCAAATATTACTTCTTTTAAAATGACAACAGTGTTTCCAACAATGAACCGTGAAAGTTCATAGCAATAACGTTTGCGAAACTCTCATTCCTGACCTCACAGAGGAGGCAAACACTTTATATGCGCCATATTCTTTAATATCTTTGTGGACACTCAGATTGGTAACCAATGAAAAAATTATCAGCTGCTTGCACTATTTCAATGCCGCACGCATGTTATATGGCTGATATTTGATACCGAATTCAGCTGTAAAATAGGTGCTTCTGCTTTAAAAAATTGTACTAATGATTCAAGAAAGTAGTCTACAATGTTTTAATAAACCCCCAAAGTAACCCTCTTTTGGCTATCGCTTTAACTGGGAGTCAAGATGGCCGCTGCTGCTCCATCTTGACTCCCAGTTGGTATATTTAGGAGCCTTAACCAGAGCGCTTGAAAATTAGTTCATAATCGCTTGGCCATAACCGCTGCCATTTGAAAGCACATTTCAGTTACTGTCAGATTGTAACCAGAATGACCACATAACCGCTGCAATCGCGGTTATGTGGTCACGTGATGCACAGAAGACTTGTTTTGCTGGAAATGCTGTGTGAGTAAAATATCTGGAGAAATTTTGGATTATATTCGGCTTGTTATATATATTTGTATTTTATATGTGCAGTTAGCTATATGTCGATTTCTGTTGATCACCCGAGATCCGTATAAACGGTGTTGTAGTAAAAGTAAAATAATAAAGATTTAAAATCACAGTTTAGTGTATTATCTCTAAAACTGTAGTATATAATTGTGCATACGTTTGGGTGTTGATATATACGTTATATACTTGTACATATATATGTTTGAGTTATATATATATGCAGTTAATTATACGTCAATTTTTGCTGATCATCCGAGATCCGTATAAAAGGTGTTGTAGTAAAAGAATAAAGATTTAAAAACGCAGTTTAAGATATTATCTCTATGTTCTGTAGTATGTAATTGAAATTGGAAGGATATAAAGAATTAAAAATTTATATATTAGATAAAATTAAACTTGTCAATATAGGAAGTTTAAATACACTTCGAAAATATTTCATTTAAGAGATTCTGAAAGGTATTTGCAGAAATTCCCACGTCTAAAATATCGAAAATCATACAACTTCACGAGGAAAAATATTTCGATTTTGTGGAACCCATCATTGATGGCTGAACTTACAGAAACTTTTAAAAACTCGATGGCACTATGATCCTCGACAAAAACCAATCTCCCGCGGAAATAAAAATGGCAGAATCCATTATGGAAGACGAATCGATTTATATTTATTTTTAAAAGTGGAAGAAATGCAAATTGCTCCTCTTTAGGTAAATTACATCTTGTTCTGCAAATTACAATCATGAGACAAAAAGATAAGCAAAATCTGTATATAAACTGATATCCCAAGTTTACTTGTATTTCAATTTATGTACAAGCCAAAAACTGAAATAACGGGTGAATAAACTGAGATAACAGGTCATAAACTGGTATTTGATCAGTCTAAAATACTTTTAAGCTGGAGCAAATGCAGACAATTTTTTTAATTATTTTGAGATTTTAGAAATGTAATTTAAAATATCATGATCTATGCGCAAATTTTAAACGGATTTCATATATGAGCATCATATTTATTGAGTATAAATAAGAACTTCTAGAGCTTTTATCATACTTTACTCATTTTCAAACTATATTTTCCATATTTTGCTATATTTTTTTGTTCTGTCTATTTCCTACTGCAGTTTCTCATTATTTTCTGTTATTTAACGATTTTATAATCTTTGTTAATACTTCTTTTACAGACTTATTTTAAATCAGTTCGACTGTATTTGCATTCCCACAACCAGCAGATACATTCATTATAAATTCCTTACATTACCAGACTAGTATGATTGGTAGAATATCTAGAAATATCCTGGTGGTATATCTAGCTGAAATATCTAGGAATAACTAATTCCCTATAATTAACGCCCGAACTAAATTATAGTTTTAATAGCTAGAGAGAATTGTAAATACCTACCCACTAGCAATCTTTGAAGACGAAAATCGTAAGATAATTTAAGTAAGCCCTTACACGACTTAAGAAGAGCAGGTGATAGCACGTCTAAGCACAATCCAATCGGGTGTATTAAATGTAATTTCTCGTTCAGTGGGTTGGTATTTTCAACTTGGAAAACAATAACACTCAAAATAAAATAAAACTATCAACTGGATTAGTATTATTTGTTTAAATAGAGGGCTCCGCCCGTACTCGTTGATATTCGCCAATCCCCTGTAACTCGCTCCGGGAGACGAGGACCTTCACCTCCTATTCGCTGAGCGAGCGTTTTCGTTCTGCCTGGAACGCAGACCTAATCTACTTATTGGAAGTCCTCTCATGTTCGTTTATGCTCGCCGACCCCCAGGAACTCGCTTTGCAAGCTCTTTCCAGCCGGCCGGCGAACACGACCGTCTTCATGCCCCGTGTTCGTCGACGCTCGTCAAAGTATTTCGCAAACTCTGTTACCCCGTCCGCAAAGTGTAGATATTAATAAGGACGATAAAGCATACCATTGTCAAAATTGTTTCAAATGTACTAACTGGCGTTGTAGTTCACCATTATTTGATGTAGACGTCACGTTTTTGCCATAAAGCAATCGCCGAAAAGTTGAAAATTGGCTCGACCAATGAAGCTTTTGCTAATACTTGGAATGCAAAATTTAATTAATATCCAATTAACCTAAATCAAAACTCTAAGCCCGTCTTGCACATCTAGGGACTCATATGAAAAATATAAAAATATCAGAACTGCTGTTCAGTTTTGCAGTTTGTTCATAATGCGGGGACAAAAAAAAATGTTATGATTTTTTAATATAGAGATGCTTACAACAATAAGACATAATTGTTGTCTAATAATTTTATGTTAATCATAATTGTTCATCATAACAATGGTTGCGAAACTCTGTCTGCAATTTTCTAGAATAAGACATATCATTGTCAACATTTCACATTGTCCCAAGTGTACTAACTAATGTTGTAGTCAAATTTAGAGTTAATTATTTATACTTTTAATGTTTTCTGTGCTTCAAAATTCGAATCCTTGTCAGTATACGTGACGCTTTTGCCAGTAACCAATCACAAATAAGTTGAAAATCGGCTCCACTAATGAAATCTTTGCCCATACTCAAGAAAAATTGTTACTTTAGAAGTGCATAAAAAAGTAGAATAACTAAAAATAGAATAATAAACTAAATCGAAATTTTGCAAACTGGTTCAGTTTTGCAAAATTTCAACTATATAGGTACATGTCTGCAAAAATTCGTGGTGTTTCTATTGCTAGGCTGTCTGGGATTCGAACTGGAAGCTCTATTCTTCAGTTTAAGTGATATTTAATCTTAAAATCAAAGTTTAAATCGATAAATAGTTTGTTTCAGCGTATTCTCCTAACATTTTTCTATAAATATACTAAATTTCATATTTCTGTATGTATTCATATTTTTGTATGCAAATGATATGATTCTGGCTTTGAAGACTGTTGGGGTGGAATGTCTCCTTTTTGCAGACGACATTGTTTTTTGGACCCAAGTTGCTAAAAAGAACGCAAAATCCGAGATAGAGGGTTTTTTAAACAAAGCACTTGAGGTTCTATCTAAGTGGTGCGAGGAAAATAACATCTCAGTGAATCTTAAAACGTCTGCGGTGCAGACCTTTTCGTTGATGCATCAGAACATCCGGCCAAAGCTTGTTTATAGAAACGATGAATTGTTAAATACGGATAAATTTACGTACTTGGGAGTTACCTTTGACAAGGAGTAGGAGGAGTTTTTGAGTAGGAGGCTCCAAATTGACAATATAATCGAGAAAGTTGAAAAACGACTACGCATTCTGAAACGATTGGCTGGTTGCCTTTGGGGATACGCCCGAACAACCTTAGAAAACACATATAAAACATTTATTTTACCTGTTATTACTTATTGTTGTGAAATTTTAGTAACTGCCCCGAAGAGCTTTGTCGAGAAATTGGAGTTACTACAAAATCAGGCCCTCAGGCTGATTATTGGTGCGGTGAGGACAACGCTCATCGACTCAATGCTACTCTTGACAAATAATAGACCCATTCAGACGATTATTGAGGAGAAATCTGTTTTGTTGTATGAAAAGCTAATAAGAATTGAAGTGCCCTTTTGGGACTGTTATGAAAATGGGCAAAGGCACCTGAAGACACAAAGCGGTTTCCTGCAGAAGGTTTTAGAGTTAAGAGCAGACCTAGAACTTGATGCGGGTATTGTTCAGGGGGATTTGAAATCATTAATCCCTTGAATCACGTTGAGAAGATTACTAATCTGAATCTTGTCGAGCCTATCCTTAAGAGTCAATTTCCTCATGAGAGCTTAAAGATTTTAGCCCTTAAGACCATCTACACTCTCTATTCCGAACCTGAATGGTTACATGTTTATACCGATGGCTCTTTGACTGAATTCTCACCAAATGTTGGAGCAGGAATGTACTCTTCCATTTTCTCTTTTTATATTCTTGTAGGAAAACAAAAAACCGCCTTTGACTGAGAGATTATGGCTATCTGTGTGGCATTAAGGTAACTTGTTGTCCCCAGACGTAATATCAATAAGGTGGTCTTACTATCGGATTCCAGAGCTATCATTCAGGCTATCGGGTCAAACGAAGTACCTATCTCTAGGGATATCCCAGAATGTCAAATCCTCCTTGAGAGATTGAGAGCAGAGGGAAGGCACTGTGGCGTAGCGGGTAGCGTGAGTTTCCGGTCGCAGCCAAATAACTCTCGAGTGACTTCAATTCCTTATTGACTTCGGTAATATACAAGTTAGGTCACAAAGGTACCCAAATCTGAAGTAAGGCGAATATTCCGCTGAGATCACTCTGACGTGTTCAAAGAAAATGTACAAATCAATTTCCCGTGGAAAGTCTATGAGAGGTGGTTCTCTGCCGAAGTTTCAGGATGAACTATCTCGCGAAGCTTCGGAATGAAGCTGACCTAAGTCCAAAGACCCGGGTGGTCTAAATTTCAGACTAGTGGTAGTCTATACGGATCGAGTCCTACAGAGCCCTCAATCTCTCTTCCGTTCCCGTACTTAGGAACTTTCGCAGAAGGCTTCTGCCCAAAAATAAGGGTACAGGGCCTATGCCTGAGAAGCACTCTTTTTTTTCCAAAAAAGACGGGCTCTCTTGTCTAAGATCAGATCTAATCTCCTCTCGAAAACTCTCTCCGGTCGCCCTCAGAAAAGGCGCCACCAGGGGACAATTTTCTCTCTATTTTTTATTGGATCTTAATATCCGTGATGTCATTTTCCTTGAGTCTCATTTGTCCGGAGACTCGTGCCAGTAAGTCTAGAGGACACTCCCCTCACGTCTGGAAACTGACGTTCACGCGATCACTCAGGGCGGTCTATGCCAACTTAGCCTTTCTTTTTAACTGTCAATCTGGCAGATTTGGTGGCGCGGAGTTCGGACATCCATTATTCTGGCGACTCCTGCCATGTTTCACGTTCAAAGGGTAACAGGTGAGCACGGTCTAGAATTTCCAAGCCCCAATTCCATTTCGGGGGGGGGGGGATTTAATTATGGTTTCATTTGGTGAATTAATTTAATTCTGCACAGCACATCGCTATCCAGTGGATCCCTGGACACTGTAATATTTCCGGTAATGAACAGGCAGATATGTTGGCTAAGAAGGGTGCACGGCTAGTCCAACAGCCAACCACAAACTACTCATTTCATTCTATAAAACTTTATATCAGAAATCACATGAGACTTAGATGGAAAACTGAACCCACTTCTCGTATTTCTTGGAGGAGTTGGAGGAACATTTTGGACCAAAACATTTCGGATAAACCTCATGAAAGGGCAGTCGCCGAATTCAGGCTTTCAGTTGACCATGACTGTCGGGCGAGTCATCTACACTGCATTGGCATTTATGACAGCCCAAATTGCCTGTTCTGTGGAAAGGACGATGTTATGGACAGATACCATATCAAGGGTTGCTCGGCTTTGCATGGGGACTCCGAGGTGAGAAGATATTGGAGTGCTAGAAATCTGCTGATGAGACATTGACCTTTGTTTTTGCGTTCTTTGTTGTAAGACGTTTGTCATTTTATCTTGCCATTGGAAATAAAAAAAAATATTTTTTATGCTATAACCTTTGCGGTAATAGGCAGAGAAACTCCAGGAAAGCGAAATTTGTCAAACAGTGGTATCGGTTACTTTTTGTTAATATGAAAGAATGCTCAATTTATTTTTCAAATGATTGTTTACAGTGTTTAAATTATTCAAAAACCAATTTTTCTAAATCCAAACTGAAGCATGAAAATAATCTTCTCCCACTTATTTTCTATCTTTGAGTACTGGTTAGAAATACTTAAGTGTCTAAAAATTTTGAAAGAAAATAGTCCTATATTTTACCTTCAAATATTCATTCTATTTTATAATCAATATGCTGATTACAAAAAATGATAAAAAATGCTACTCTCAAAAAGCTATTATATCGGTAATTCATAGACTGAAAGTAATTAGGAAAATTTTCCAAGCATCAGTATTCTGAAATAATGAGTTTCATGTCCGTGTTATTTTCGCTCTAATAATGATACCTTTCAACATTTAAGGTAAAACGTTTTCTGAAAATGAGCCAAATATTTAAAATCACCTTATACATCCATATATGTATCCTCTTACGACAAACGTTTGTACCATCAATGAAAAATTTCAAACCTATTACAAAAAGCATAAAAAGGTTTCTTGGGACTACGATTAAACTCCTGTCTGAAATTACTATCCATCTGGCATTTTTTCCTCCATCTATGGTTATTAGAATAGAGGGAAAAAGCAATAAGAATGTAATGAGTCCCATAATTATAGAAATGATGATTGTGAGTTTCGGGCGATTTGGATATATCATTTGTCAAAGTTTTATATTATGTCATTTGTTAAGTTTTGTTACAGTTTCAATTGTTTTGTAAAATGTTTAAAAATATATCTATCTTTCTGCAGTAATAGAAAAGTTTAACGAAAAATAAAATTACGTTTTTATAGTTTCTCAATATTACTATTGTTAATATATTATTTTTCGTAGTGTAGTACTATTCGTAATTATAGTTTCATAATATTACTTAGTGGGGCGAAATAGCCCAGTGATTAAGGTACTGGGATTACATTCGGAGGATGCGCTGCCGAAACTATTATTGTATTTACACCGAGTACAGGCTCGATAAATCGGTGGATCTGAAAGTCCTTCTGAGAAGTTGATGGTAAGAGAGAGTACAGTTCCTATGGACTCCACCTCCACTGGATTCCGATCTAAATTGTGTGGTATTAGACAAAGTCAGACTTCTTCCATGGATTTTTGGACCAACAGAAGTTGCATTCTCTGCCCCTTTGCCTCTGTCTTCAGTCCTATGTGTTTGTTCTGGTCTTGTTCCATGCAAGTGAGGAAAAGTACCAATCAACTATTTTTTCTTCAGACAACCCAACAAAAGCGCAGAACATTAGATAGAATATGATCTGAGGTGCTCTAAAATATGCAAAACATTCCAGACAGGCAGACGCCAACAAATGCAGTTATAAAGGTATATGATCATATATAACGAACTTGGGATCTGTTTATCCAGAAATAACTGATTAAAGATTCACAGAACTCTATCTCAAGCCATCAAATCAGAAGCATGCTTCATTATTCAACTGGTATTTAAGCATGTGAAAAGCAGGAAACCAGAAACTCTTAAAAAATTCTTTGCAACATTTTAAGAAGTTTCTTTGTTAAACAATGTATAACACTTAGAGTCGAATATAGTCGTTTTCTTTGAAATTTGGCTTAATTAGATTATACTACGTGTTCGATACTAGAAGTGGGGCCTTACAGCCTTCTAAATCACAAACTTCAAGCCCATTGTTTCCTCAAATAAGAAGAAACAAAACTCCACCTTCTTTCAACTCTATTTCAAACCAGTATTTTGCCCGCTTGGACATGTGGCACGGGCAAATGGCACTGATAACACCGGCTTGAAAATGTGCACGTAAACGGGTCTAGAAAGTTTTTTGGGGATATGGAAAGGTTTTCAGAACTCTTCTTCCCTTCCATGCTGACGAGCGCATAATAAACAAGGATATATACTTTGAGAGCATAATCTTAAGTTTCAAAACGGTTCCTATAATCGAGTTCTATAACTGTGAATTTCAAAATTGATACAGTTAATACTAATGAGACGAACTCTACAGAACTCCAAAAACGAATAAATACAAAACCTTATACGAAACTGGCGTTCTATGAATAATGCAAAAAAAATGATCAAACATTTTTATAACATCTCTGCTTTCTAATTCATTATGTACTACAAAACACCATAGGATACTAAAAGTAAAACAATATTTTTTAATTACTTTTACCGTAAAACACTTGTTATCGAGTTTATAAATATTCCGCAATGTAAATGGAATTGAAATAATTTTTCTTTTCTGAAAGTATAATCTTCTCTGCCATTTTATATATCCAATCCATATTGGTAACCAATTTCTAAATAAAAACTGACGGCCATCTATTCTCGTTTTACAAATTTGTGTGTTTACTATATCCTAAACATTTTTCTACATTTACTGCTTCGAAATTTATGATTTCTTTTCAGGCATTCTATAAATCTATTTCTGAGAGGAAATACAGATCTTTTCCTGAAAATGCCTTTTATCTCTTATTAATATTTATTTCAGATGTGCAAATGCTCTCCCACTTTTTTGAAAATTGCTTTTCAATTTAGTTTCAAAATTATAAATATGCATATATAATTATTAGAGGGTTGAATTTTTTAAGTTTAAGGTACCCAGTAGCACACTTCTGTTATATTTGGTATGCATATTGTCCTGTCTTCAGGAAAAAAACTCTCTGTTATTACAGAAAAAGTTTGTCTTTGCTATTTATTTGTTGAGAAATTACAAAATTTGAAAATTTCTAATTTTTGGATACCTGGATGATCTATCTATATATGCTAATTATTAAGTCTCTGTCTGTCTGTCACTCTTTTTTAGGCACTTCCCGAATAGAGACATGCAATTTGGTACACGGCTCGATTGTTCGATAAAATCCCCTGGAAAAATCGAATTTTTCGAAAACGTTCTCTAGAGGGGGTGTGCTCCATTCCAAAACGTTCAAAAAGTGAAATGATAGGAAAACATGCTTTGCCATATGATAGAGACTTCAAATTTGTTGTATGGGTAAATCGTTCGAAAGGAAGAAAGACGGTAAGTTCAGATTTCCAATATTATCTACTTAAGGGGATGCCGCATGCCAAAATGTTCGATTTACAGAATAAATGAGAAACTTTTCAAAAACGTTCGTTTAAAGGGTGCTCCAGGGGAAAACGTTCGAAAGCTGAATTGATAAGAAAACATACTTCGGGATGAGATAGATTTGAAATTTTTGTGTACGGGTAGATAGTTTGGAAGGAAGAAAGTGTACAATTTCAGTTTTCCAATATTTTTTACTTTAGGGGGGTGTCGCATACAAAAATGTTCGATTTTCGGAATGAATAAGAACCACTCCTTTTAGAACTTGATAGAGGCTTGATTTTGGTATATGGACGAATCATTTAATAGAAAACCCAAGAAGAATGGAGTTTTTCAAAAATGTATATTTAAGGGGGGGTGGGTACTCCACAGAAAAACATTCGAAAGATGAAATGATAGAAAAAGCATGCTTCTCAATGAGATAGCGACTTCAAATTTGGTAGAAGTGTAGATAATTAGAAAGGAAGAAAGTGTGCAATTTCAGTTTTCCAACATTTGCTACTGTAGGGGGATGCCGCACACTAAAATGTTCGATTTGACGAACAAATGAAAAACGCCTCCTTTACAATGTGATAGAGGCTTGAAAATTAGTATATGGGGTAATCATTTGATAAAAAAAACCTAAGATTTTTACGGTTTTTCAAAAATGATCATTTAAGGGGGTGCAACACAGAAAAACGTTCGAAATATGAAGTGATTGAAAAACATGCTTCACGATAGGATAGAAACATTTAATTTGGTGTACTGGTAGATAGTTTGAAAGGAAGAAAGTGTGCAATTTCAGATTTCCAATATTTGCAACTTCTTTCCGAAAATTGATCATATGGGTGCCGAACACCAATACGATCAATTTTCGGAATAAATAAGACACTCTTCCTTTAAATGTGATAAAGACTTGTTATTTAGTATATGTACCAATCATCTGATAAGAAACCCAAGGCGAACCGTGTTTTTCAAAAATGTTAATTTATGGGTGTGGTCCACAGAAAACAACACGTTCGAAAAGAGAGATGATAAAATAGTGTGCTTCGGGATGAGATAGACTTTAATTTGGTGTACTGGTAGATAGTTCGAAAGGAAGATGTGCGTAATTGAAAATTTACAATATTTTCTTCTTTAGGGGGTTCCGCACACTGAAATATTCGATTTGTCGAATAAATGTGAAACGCGAATTATTAAAAAAAGACAATATTCAATAGTTGTCTATTGCGAGACCGTTGATTTTCAACGGGTATTCGGCTAGTTTTATCAAAATATGTTAATATCCATCAACATTCCACAGGAAATTTGTTTAAATAAGACTATTGTACTTTGGTACGTACATTGACCAATAGCTACCGGTATAGGGCAAATTGCAAAATTTGAAGATTTCAAATAAATTTTAAAGTAACCTAATGACAGGTCAACATCTTCAATTTTTTAGTTTTAAATTTTCTCAAAAGAAGACTCTGACAATCAAAATTCTACAGAGGGCATGTTAACAAAAGACAGTTGCGATTAGCTATGCTGAATGTCGCCTTTGCCAACGTTAAAGGAGCTTTATAGTTAAAAGGGGAAATTCAAATTTTTGCACATTTCTAGTTAAAAATACAATTCTTATTCTTTCTTAAAACTGGCAATCAAAATTCTGAGGAATATGTGTATTTGTAGAACAGTTGAGTTTAAGTATGTTGGGGGTCTCAAATTTCCTATTAAAGGAGAAAATTAAGATTCACGACAGAAATCAGACAAGTTCTATTATAAATTTAAATTGTACATACAATGGTACACTATGTTTAAAGTTCTACCGAACATCTTATACACTAGCCATAGAAATGGGTGTTCCCACCCCTTCATCTCAGGAATAAAAATAATAGAAAATTAATTCTTGAATATTCTGACAAGCAGTCATAATGAGAGAAGATCTAATTAATTTGGATTTCTTTGCTTCAGCTAATTTTCTGTATCAATGCCTCGAATATTGTACATTTTGATTTTCATTTAAATGCCCCCTTTAACGCTTAGACTGTAAATTCGTCTGATAATGTCAAGCGCTTAATATTCTGCATTTTGAGGTTTTCGCTGCTATTGAGAAAATACATTTCTTACACTACAAATTTTAAGGAAACCTTAAAACCTATTTGAAATCTCACAAATGTTGTTTTTATCACATTTTAGCTTAAAACGAGTGACTGAATATTAAATCATAAGAGAGACAGTTTACGTTCGGTGTGTTAAGTGACCTTCAGCAACCGTAGAAGCAAAAATTACAAAACATTGGCAGGAAGATGATTTATCTGGATAATGAAAGTCAAGATTTGGCGTTTTATCAGCCAAACTATGCATTTTGATGACATACATTTATACAATTGATATGCATAGGTTACAGTCACTAGTTTGATCTGCATGGTACTTATTTTATACTGCATAAACTATAAGTAAAACTTTTTAAAAATGTATTGCATAAATTGAACTCGTTCGAAGTTTGAAGTAAACCTTTCCAAAAAAAATATGTATCTCTTTTATCGTAAAAATTACAGTAAAGCTGTCTTCTAACCGGGTGAAAGGTAATCCACTATACTCATTGAGCGAAAACCTTTTCTTCATGTACCATTTAGTACTAGTTTCCAAAGCTTGTCTAACAAGTAGATCAGCTTCACCAATTTCTACAAAAAATTAAGGACAAATTTGAACAAACATCAATATCAGATTTTTTTCGCCTTGGTAGCCTTCATATTCCGGTGTGTGTCTACCTCAAACTGTATACTTAAATACCTTCATAAAATATTTACATTCGTCTTGAATTCAGTCTTGCATTTATGTAATAACGGATAAAATTATCCAATTTACTTCTATTTATGAATTAATTGAGACAGTTTATATATCCATGTTTTCTGGAAGACGTGCAGTTCATACTGAATACACATGCCATTTCAATTTAAAATATTCCAAATTCTAATATCCAATTGCTTTACAAAAATTCAAACAGAAATGTGAATGCCAGTTTGCCTCGGCGATATTATATTTCTTTCAGAGTGGAACCATGAAGGTTTTTAATATAATTTTCTGAAAATATAACCCCTATTGCTTTGTTCTTAAATGCCATCAGGAAATTGGAATTTAACTGAATATTGTCAGACGTACCGTCGAAATCTTAACGAGTTTCGATATCGATTTCCCAAAAGGCGAAGTCAGACTGGTCAATTTGAAATCAATTTCAAGACCTGCTCGATTATATTTTTGTATCATTTTTAGTTACTAATTGTTCCGGTAGGAGAAAAAATATGGAACGCTTTTCATTACTTTCCCTGCAATACATGGTAATGTATAGGGAAAATATTGGATTCATGCTGAAAATCATAACTCGAATTTTCGAGGACCTCTAGAGTACGAAAATACTATATTTAGAATGACGTCTGTTGTTATTGAGACCCAGACCGTCTGACCTACCAGAAAGGTATAAGGTAACTGTTTGGACGGCCGGGAAGTGCCACCCAATTTAGACCGGAACTCAGTGGGGGAGGCATCCACAGCGATCGTACCCTCCTTCCCCCTACTAACAACCTCTCGGAAGGACTTACAGACCCACATGTTTAACGTGATCGTACTCAGCGTGTACACGCCGACAGTTTTGGCAACGACGGGAATCGAACTCGGGCCTACCGAGTGCAATTCCCGCGCTCTAACCACAGGGCTACCGCGTCCCCCAGTGTGACGTCTGTGAATAAGTGTGTGTGTCTGTGCAATACATGTATCCACTCTAACTCAAAACTAATGAACCAAAGTTCATAAAACTTGGTAGGCGAGTCACGTGTGTGATACTCTGGTGTTGATTAGATTTTGATACCATTCGGGAAAACAAAATCCGCCTTTTTTTTCGAAACGCCCCGAAAAAATAGTGTATTCAGCCTAGCTAAGAAACTATTTGACTAAATTTCACAAAATTTGACAAATAAGTCACTTGTAGGTTAACCTGGTGCTGATTTTGGTACGAGTCAGGGAAAAACCTGCTTTTTCCTGCAAAATGGTTCGCAAAAATCGTCAAAATCTAAAATAAAAGACCAAATATATCAAATTAAATGCTTGTTTTGTACGAAATTTTTGACGATGAAAAGAATATGACCAACCCCCATTATTGTAGGACTCGCCGTTCTTGAGATATTTTAGTTTTTCCCAGCTTCGCTACGCCACCTTTGAAAATAAGTCCAGTTACCAAATGAAAGTGAAATTGGAATTAAAAGTGCAAATTCAGTGTAATTTAAAATAAATATGGGTGTTATTTTGTAAAATTAAACTCAATTTAACGAACTCTTGAAGAAATAAAAAGAACGTAAATGTGAGTCTGCAGCGAAAGTCATATGCTGCCCATATCATATTTTTTTTTTAAATGTTTTCAATCTTTTTCATATAAAAAAGTTACATAAAAATTTCAGGTTTGATGACATCTTGTTTTATTTGAAGCATACATCGCAAGAGTTCATAATACCAGTTTTTATGTAGATATACAGAATATTATTGCCTTCATAAAACTCAAAACTATCTTTTAATTGAAACCATAATTAAGCAATATTCTCAAATTATTGAAATATTGGAATCAATAGCGTATATCAGGATCTCAGAAAGAGGAATGGTGTCGGTGACTGAACATTGATCTTATACAAGTAGACTTAGCATTCAATGCTAGACATACATGGTGGAAAGGCGTAAGCACTGGCTTTTAATATTGTAATCACGTTTCCTGTTCAATTACTAGCATCGGTATGCCGGTGTAGAGCTTATTAATGCCATTCAGTACCGAATAGTCGATAATTGCATCGGGAAAAAAAATTATATGCCACAATTTTTCGAATTACTGTTAATAGTCGGTAGTACCACGCAGACTGAAACACATTGGAAATTAAACAAACTCCGAATATAAAAATGCATAAATAATTCTTGGTAAAAAAAAAAATCGTTTTTACTTAAACTTGAGAAAGCACTGAAATACAAAGAAAAGGGCGTGTCCAACTGCGGAGGCGTGTTTGACTGGCAACCCTATTATTGGAGGTGACTGTTTGACAAGGAATAATCGGGAAGCTTGTAACTTACATGATTTTAAACGCGCCGATAAGGAAATGCCATCCGGAACTTCGATATATTACTTGATCAGCATGTTTAAACAATCAAGGGTTTTTAAAAGCGATTTGTTTAAAAAAAAATACATGTATATATATGTGTATATATATATATATATATATATATATGTATATATATATATATATTAATTTTTTTTTCTGAAAGTAACTATGAAATACATTTTCTATAATTATTAGCAAACTTCAAATATAAAAAAAAAATGTAAAAAATTTCGATCACCTGAATTTTACTTCTGACATCGTATTTAATTTCATTTTGCATCATTTTGCTACAAAATAAACTAAGGATTTGCATGTATGCAATAGATACTTGTTGTTGTTGTTGTTGAGACCCAGACCGTCCGACCTACCAGAAAGGTGTAAGGTAACTGTTTGGAAGGCCGGGAAGTGCCACCCAATTTGGACCGGAACCCAGTGGGGAAGGCATCCACAGGGACCGTACCCTCCTTCCCCTACCACCAACCTCTCGGAAGGACTTACGGACCCACATGTTTAACGTGATCGTACTCCGCGTGAACACTGCGGCAGTTTTGGCAGTGGCTGGAATCGAACCCGGGCCTACCGAGTGCAACTCCAGCGCGCTAACCAATGGGCTACCGCGCCCCGCAATAGATACTTGTGTGAAAGTTCATCGTTTCAAGGGATACTTGAAACGAACTCCTCCGTCGAAAACTGGAATTCGAAATTTCGATTCCGTCACAATACTTTTTCTATACATTATAGTATATAATGTATATAGGGAAAGTAAAATGAAATTATTAGTTTATGATAATTAAAATAAGATACAAAATATATCGATTGTAACTGTTCTAACTGACCGTGTGCATATCGCAGTAGTCTAATTTTCATGAAGGGCATATCAGGTGAAATTAGTTTCTCCGGCACTAAATCCAATTTGTGCAGCTGGGCTGATTTCTGTAGATAGCGGAATCCATTGAAATTCTCAAGTACGATGATATACGTGCGATTCGGGGATTATATGCAGCACTTGCGTATCACGCTTTTATTTTTGTCATTTCCAGGAAATTATGTACATTATAATTGTTGAGGACTGGGTATTTTTACATCATTTTTGATCTACTGGCGATCACAAACTCCACACGCCGAACCGAATGAATTATCGAAGAATATTTTGTTGAATTCTCGATGAACGCTCTGTTTTCCATTCAAAGTTGTACATAGTATGCTTGTTGCAGTTGAACTAAGCTCAGCACTTGTGGTATCGTATCTTCTCGATGGCTCAGTTGTAATCCTGAAGTTACAGATCGTTGGCAACCGATCTTCCTCTAAAGAAGCAAACAGCTAAACACCAGATGTCAATACCTCTTGGCTCGCTCGAAATTCTCTTGCAAATTGCAATCCACTATTTGGTGGTTTTCTGAAGGCTTTTGTACACTCTGTCTCACGGAATGCTCTTGCGCGTTCCGTATTAGATTTCAGCATAACTAATGTACTTGATAATTAATACTGTCATCGAAAATCATAATAACCATTGTAAATGTATGCAATATAAAGAAAATATAAAACACGCTAGACCCACTCGATATGTAGCAAGCAACTGAGAGAGCGAAAATATTTAACACGGTAGTCTTACTCACTAGTCTGCAAAGAGTAAGGAAAGTAACAGCCATTCTCACCATTGACCGGCATAACAGAAAACGTAACTCCTCTTCCTTACTCTACCCATCTCTATTGTCGCGCCATTATTGTAGGAATGTTAGACATTCCCTCCACTAACTCACTATCGGGCATAACAGAACATCGTGCCGTTCTTACTCTACCGGTTTCTGTTAGAAGAGTTTCATTTCATGGTATGCTTGGATTTCCATTAAACGAACTTGTGCCTTAAAAAGTTTCACTTCAAAATTCAAACCGTTGCGTTGGTTAAGACCAGACTCACACGTGCGACGTGCGTCACTTTCGCAGTCGTGTCCTGTGACGCCAAGTTGATGCCGTGTCCCAGAAGTATATTGATTTTAATGGGGGAGTTCACGTGAATTTCTAGGTTTGGCGTCAGTAGCACGTAAAAACAAGGGACGCGGTCTCGAAGTGCTGTCATGGCTCAGGCTGGTAGGGTCACTGCCATATCCCTTGTTTTCATGCGCCACTGACACCAGCGTGGACCCAGCTACCTGTATAAATTTCTGTATTTCAATCAATGAGACACCGAAGCTGCCCTATGCCATTCGTGGCAGGCGCAACGGTCTGAGCTTTCCGAGCTTACCAATCACTGAGTAACGGCGTCAAATTTGTGTCACTAAAGTAACTGCAAAAATAGCGCACGTCGTTCATGTGTAACTGGCCTAAGAAGGAAACCAAAGCACACCCTTCGTCTGTTTCATTCTTTTATTTGTGCAGAGATATATGTTATGAATTCTTTATATATTGTTATTATTTAATTAAATATTTTTCTAAATGTCGTGAAGTCCCTAGCTAAATGGCCTAATTTAAACAAATAAAGTACCATCAAAACATATAAGAGACGTACAACATATATCTTTATTCACAAAATTAAACTGAAAAAGCACAGTTATACATAAGATAAAATCATTAAAAAGAAAAAATGATTTTTTTTTCTTAAATAATAATTTGTCGTAACAGTAAAATTATAACTGAATATTTGATTGCCATTTAATTTCAACACAAGGAAATTACTCCTAAGAAATTTATGAACCCCTCTATTGCCTATTATATTAATTTATAATTTAAAAAACCCTCATTTAATTTTTGTAAATATAAGTGTAATGCATTATGAATGAACCTGTGTTCTGAGACCATTAATATTTTCTTTCAAATAATATGAATAGATGTAAATGTACACTATTGTCTATGGTTATATAATATTTATTTTAAATTGAAGGTAATTAATTTTTATTTAAGGTAATTAAACTAAAGAAATTAAATGTTAATCCCAAAATCATATCCCTTCACGTTTTACTCTTAAACGTCATCAGAAACGTGGCAGGAGAAATAAAGGCAGCAGTTTAATGGGTACTGCCACAAATGATGCCGCCGGCTTAATGACTTTCAAAATCCATTTCATAAAAGTCGGAACCTTGTTATAAGTCAGTTAACTTTATGACCTGGCCGTTTACTCAATTTACTTAATGTTTCCAGAATGTTTTCAATATGTTATTTATTCTGAAGTGGCGAAAAAAACATGTGGCTTTATTTGTTGGAGTATGTTCTCTCAGAAAAGTGCTTTTAAAGAAAAAAAACTTAAAATCGTTCTTTCAGGGCATCAACCACCATCAGTGGACAGTTTTCAATAAATTTGGACTTCCCCACCTCATCTGCTTTTAACACAACATTCACCTACTTCAAAACATCTTAAGCACTCCAAAATTAACGTTATTATATCTATGTGTGGCAAGTAAATATGTTGTATGTTAAAATTTACAAACATGAGTCACATTTTTACAAAATACAAAAAATTAAACATGAACTGATTTAGTAAACATGAACTAGAATGCATCCATGGGAACCGGAATTCCAAAATTAAGAGAAAAAAGTATGTTAGTCGGATCTGTCAGTCGCTCCACTCCAATCAATTAACCAGCCAGCTTACTTGTTCAGCCTCAAATAATCAGCAACCTGTATTTAAAGAAAAATTTTGTAATTACACTTCCAACTGTATATGAAAACATTTTCGAGATTGCAGTCTAATGCTGATATGATGTGTTGCCAGCACACAAATGAAACATATTACACAAAAACAAATTGTTATAAAAATTCGTAACAGCTAAACTGCAAAATATTTTTTAAAAATTTCGAGATTTAAAATATCTCGAAATTAAATTTTAATATCTCGAGAGGCAGTTAGAAAATTGAGTATTAATGCTTTACATAAAACTATGGGGGCGGGGGTGTCTATATATGCCAAATCCCAGCTGCCCGTTGTCTCTGCTGCACCTTTATATGTACTTTTCGAATAGACGGAGACTTGCAATTTGGTACACGTGTCAATAGTTCAATAAAACTCCTGGGGGGGGGGACTGAATTTTTGAAAAATGTTTAGTACAGGTGGTGGTTCACCACGTCGGAATGCTTAAAAGGAGAAAGGATAGGAAAACTATCTTATACACAAATTTAGTTTAAATTAGATAATTTGATGTAGCTGATGGCATATTCTATAGTTCTAAATACACATTTTTACAAAAAATATTGGACTTATATAATATAAGTCCTTTTATTTGTATATTATATAATATAAGGTGTACAAAAACACCACGTCAAAATGAAAAAACTCCCTTCCAAGTACAAGAAACTGAAACCTCTTTCCAAAAAAGTTAGGAAATCTAAAAATGGTTTGCGCCAAGTTCCCGCAGGACTGCAAACGTACTTTCAGGTGAAAGGTACCCTTAAAGTATCCAAAATTTGTCATACAATTGCTAGAATTCTATCCAAAATGATATCCTCCCTATCAATAAGATTAAATTTTCTTCGAAGAATCCTAATGAAAAGTTCAATACTTGGGGTATTAATCAAATTCATTGTTATGCGGACTATCGTATATAACGTGGCTTAAGGTACAACTTAAAATAACATCAAAATTGCGTAAAAAATCAAGAAATTAACAAATCTATCGCTAATCATTGTTGGATGACTAGTCGCTGGTTTGATTTTACTTCTGCCTCTATTAATCAAAAATGATGTTCCATTTTAGATTTGGATTTATTTGTATATTTTCATCAAATCACGTGACACAGTTTATGGTGTAGAAGTGAGTGGTAAGCAAGATAGATGCAGTTTTCACTGGAACTGAAGATATTTTAATGTATGGAGTAGTACTTTTCGCTTGTTCCGAGTTTGATGCTGTTTTCATGTTGTATTTTTGACACTACAATGGATCCACTCGACCTGCTCAGGCAAAATGTGGATCTAATTTTGCTGCTTTGAGACTTTTGCACCTGCTCAAGAAGAGGGCGGAGCAACAGAATGGGCTGTTAGAGGTGGGCGGAGTCTTTCGTGCCCGGGCAATGGGGTCAGAATTTGCTAAAAAAATGATTGCTACAAACACTGATTTCTACGTATTAAGTGACCACTAGCGCGCAATGCCCACTAGTAATATATAAATTCTAACGCAGTTTCTGTTACTACATGTTCTCAAAATCAACTAGAATGATTTTTTTTTCTTAAAATTCCTCATATAGTTCAAAATTAGATGAAAACTATGAATGTCTAGTTCACAATTAACAAGCAACGGTTAAATTAAAAGTGGTGGCTACCCGAGGTAAACAAAAAATATGCCCTTCTCGTATATATAAAAAATAATAATACAGAGAAATCTATAAAAAAATTATGAAAATTCCGGATAAATTAGGATAAATTAGATCAATTAGAAAAAATTGCACCGCACCTAATTACAGCAAAATAAACTACCCTCTCCTATTTACCACGTTAAAAAATTTACCACATTTTGGTTTGTTTGTTTGTTTGAGACCCAGACCGTCCGACCTACCAGAAAGGTGCAAGGTAACCATTTGGACGGCCGGGAAGTGCCACCCAATTTAGACCGGAACCCAGTGGGGGAGGCATCCACAGGGACCGTACCCTCCTTCCCCTACCACCAACCTCTCGGAAGGACTTTCAGACCCACATGTTTAACGTGATCATACTCCGCATGAACACGGCGGCAGTTGTAGTAGCGTACAAATTACCACGTTTTGGTGAAAATGTTGCTAAGATATTCCAATTGTTGTTATTACGTATGTTTCAGTACGATTGCACGCAACCTGCAACAAATAACATTTTCAAAATCGAAAGGTAGCAAACTTACTTGACAGACTTTTTACTTCGTTTCAAGTAGATTTGCAGATGTTCCCCATATTTATTTTCAAATGAAGTTAACTACTCACACTTGCAGTTCAGGTAAAATGAAATAAGTCAGGAATTGCAATTTCAAGTATCTCAGCAAATTTTTCATCAAATGACGTAGCGAATTTTACTAATAGAAACTTCTTTGATTGGGTGGCCGTAAGAAAATATTAAATTTCGCACTTTTGTGAAATTATCCATTCCGAGGGGATTACAACTATCGTAGCTAAATTCTCCTCTGTATGCTGATTATTTCTCATATTTCACTTTACTTCTACAGCCAATCGTTCAACTGTTAATCCCTTTTCGACACTTTTCATAAAGCACTCTGTATAAGAAATCGCATTTTTTCGGTTTTATATTAGTATTTGGCAGCGCTACAGTCGCCTTAATAAAAGTCAATCATACAGATAAGATAATAGAATCGCTGGACTTTAATGTATACATCTGTGCAGCGAGGCTTCAAATCGTATTCCTAAAGGGTTCAAGAAATTAGTTTAATATTCCGTACAGCTTTTTAATATGTTTATTTTAAAATAGAAAATCCACAAACAACATTTTTCATTTTATATGGATAATATGTTCAAAATAAATATAATATATATTTTAGTGTAAATGGAAGAGGTTTCAAATAAATTAAATTTCACATAAAAAATGACAGCCACTTTCCTAATGTTAGAAACACAGAAATAATGGATGTTTAGTAAAAATCAGAGTTGATACCGAAATGTGTTTCTTCTATCTCAAGAAATCTGGACTCTTTCCAAGGGGCCATGAAATTCACTTTGGAAGATGATCAAAAATGTTTTGATCATTTTCCCCTATAAAGAAATAATAATAATAAAAAATTAGTGAGTAATAATTTATGGATTGCAGATTACTGGCAAGAAATATTTCACTCACTTCACAGGGTTCTCATACTTTTTAACACTTTACAACAAAGTTAAAAAGTGTTTATGACTTTGTTCATTCTGTCTGTCTGTCTGTCCGTTAGCACGATAACTGCCGTAAAAATGACTTAATCAAAATGAAATTTTAGAATGTTGTTCAGACGGTCTGTAGGACCTATGGGAATATAAATGAATAATATCACCCAATTAGTTTTGGATTGAACCCGGGTTGAAAAAATGAAATACATTGAGCCCTATGGGACCTAATTTTTCAAGCATTTTTTAAGCGGATTTAAAATTCACAAATTGCTTCGAAAATTTTAGGCAATATTCAAATTGTTCCATAAAATATATAAAAAAAAAATTCAACGAAATATATTCAGTAGTTTTTTAAATAAAAATTAAAATAATAATAACACCTCTTATATGAAGCGATCACGTGACCATGATATGAAACGATCACGTGATATACTTCAAAATGATATATGGCATCCATCTTGTCTCAAAATCATGATTTTTAAAGTTCTTTTTAATTCATATTGAGTGTTGTATCCGTCCTAAAACTACTTTATTTTTGCCTAAATTCTGTGCATCTACATACTGAAACAACGCAATGACAATATATTTGTGTTTAAATGCTCATCCCAAATTTGATTATTTCTACAACTAAGCCTATTTTTCACCTATGTAAAATGTAAACAGCAAAATACGTAGAATGAATTGTATTAGAATTGCTGTAATTCTTTAACACAAAATCATTTAGTCCATGGAGTCTGCTTAGCTGATATGAATGAAATATTCATTGATTTTAGAAAGAGAAGGACGATATTTTTCGATGAAGTTTTACGCATATAGTTTAATTAGTTGTAGCTCCATGGTCTTAATTTTTAAATAAAATAAATTATTATAGTATTGTGATGAATGACATGAATGGGGGAATTATTTATGAATGAAATGTTGCTTTTATAGAGAGAGCCAGGCGTGTTATTTTTTCTATGACGTCATTTGAATAAATTTCAGTTGTTTTCGATGATGTTTTCAAATATAATAAATTATCGTAGTATTATGATAATTCTAAAATTATTACCGAGGAATGTATCACATTTTAGAGATGTTTAAACCAGGCAATTTATACTTTAATGCCGTCATTTGAATGAAGTTAATTTTTTTCGATGAAGGTTTAAGGTGTCAAATATAATAAATTAATGTAGTACTGTGATAAGTTTTAACATATTACCGAGGAATGTATTGCATTTTAGACATGTTTAAATAAAATTGCATTGAAGTTGGAAAGTGTTTCATAATCAATGCTTTAAGTATGATTGATCTTTCTTGTTTTATCTTGCAGATTAATTATGCTAAATCAGTTTACTCGTTACCTTAAATTAGTACTGGGCAACTTATACATATTTCTCTTACGCTGAATATATGAAGCTGCATATCACTCTGCTAATATATATCAAGCTTATGTTGTTGGTCTCATTAAGCATTGACTGGAAAGTATTGTAAAACGGGTATATAACCTGATACCACGAGGTGACTTCGACATCATTGTTCTTTTTTATTGTACTCTCATGATTTATCTTATACTGCATATTTTTCTTCTACTGTTTCTCTTTGTGACAGATAAATTGCAGATAAAAAAGATGCCAAGGAAATATATTTGCATCTTTAATTAGAGGGATTACTCTAACTTTTCCACAGAGATTTTGGAATTGGCACTAAACGTTATAAAAATTGTATCAGCAACAACCAAGCTTCAAAATTTTTTAAGACTCTTCAGTATAAGTCTATTGCAAGTACACTATCTTCCAAAAGTAGGGCAAGAGGCAGTAAATTCGACTCAAATCAAATAATTCTAATTTGATTGATTCCATATTTCACAAGAAGGTAGGCAATTCAGTAATATATTCATGAGTATAATAAAGAGTAAAATATATCTAAACATATTTTCTTTTAAGTGCTTGTTTCTCACTTAGTACATTCGGAAAATGTTTTGTATGATATGCAAACAAACTAACATTGCTAAACAATAAACTAATATTACATGTGACCTCAATGACTTGACGCAAACTTCGCATTGTTCATTTGCTTCATTTCTTCAATCAAGTGATTCAGGGCAGCAGAGGGCAATTGCTGCCATTCCTGTAGAATGGCAGCTTTAGAGCTCTTGGATGGTAGTTGTACGGGGTAGACGTGCAGAGGGCATCCCAAATATGTTAGATGGGACTGAGAGCCGGAGACTACGTTTGTCACTGAATTAATGCAATTTCTTCGCACTCAAGGTACTTGACCATCAGCCCTAATCTGTGCAGACAAGCATTAAAGTCCACCAAAATGAAATCTAAACCCACTGTTGCAAGGTTGGAGGGTTCGAGAACTTATTCCCGATATTTTTCTTCCGGCACAGTACCTCTTTAACCATGTGCAGGTCGGTGCAATATCCCAATGGTAATCTAGCTCATACCATAACAGTATTACGACTAAACGCGTGATGTTCAACGATGTTATTGCTAGGAAAAAGCAGAGTTTGCACTTCCTTAAAACAAACATTTACTCAAAGAATCAAAAGAAAATAAGAGCACGGCTATAAAAGAAAAATTGTCAACCCTTCTCAACAAACATAACCGTCAGAATATACATCTCTATCGTACTGAACGCAGTTGCATACTGGCACATTCAACAGGTGCAGTTATTTTAAATGGAACCCGGTCACTTAAATTTATATCATTCTGAAATTACCTAAATGATTATTTGGAAAAGTAAGCATTAGAAATAAGAGAATGTATAATATATAGATACAAATAGATCTAAATTTAGATGTTTGATAAGAATACATGAAATATATAAAAATACATGATAAAATATATGCATTTATTAATTTGTGTCTCCACCTGATCATCTATGTTCAAAATTCAACAACCAGCCCCTTCAGACATGAGAAATTCAGGTCACATCATATTACATACAAATGAATCATTATTTAAAAACTCAAGTTTACCTTTCAATTCAATAAAGGCTTAATCAAAAAATAATAAAAATTATTTTTAGTTCTTACAAATAAAATTCATTTTCATTAATTTCCTAATGAATAGAACATTCATATCAATATGCTTAGTTTTTAATACTTTCCGACACAGTTGAAAAGTGTTTATGACGTTGTTCTGTCTGTCTGTCCGCCCGTACGATAATTGCCGTAAAAAGGACTTTATCACAATGAAATTTTAGTATGTTGATAAGACTGTCCATGGGACATATGGGAATAAAAATGAATAATATCACCGAATTAGATTCGGATTTAACCCAGGTTGGAAAAATGAAATACATTGAACCCTATGGGACCTAATTTTTCAAACATTTTTTAAGGGAAGTTATATTGCACAAATTACTTCGACAATTTTAGGAAATATTTAAATTATCACATAAAATGTAAATAATGTTTTCTAGCAAAATATGTTAGGTAGATTTTAGATAAAAATTGTTTAATATAGGGAGAAATACAAATTCAATTAAATTCTGACTCGTGCCATATTCTTCAGAAAGAAAATAGAGGTATATTTTATAATAAATATATTATATTAAGAAAGTTTAATTTTATTTTTGTCATGACAAAGTGGGTTGCAGTACCGATTATATCCTTCGTACTATAAGTAGAAATGAACGAATAATACTTTTCTCCAATTCGAGGATTCTAATTTGGCTATGTAGAGTTAGTTGTTTAAAGAGTTGTTTGTCGCCAATGTTAATTTGGTGCAAATAAGCACTATTCTGTAAAAATGTTAAAATATTACATAAAATGGTTCTACACTTCTGCTGGACTGTCAGATTGTGGGATGCAATCAGAAATAATTTTGGCATTTGAAATCCCAGCAAGTTTTTAATAGAACGAGAAGTTTATATATTTTAATTTTCTACAATTTCTGAATGAAATTCTAGCACAAATAAAAAAAAAATGTGTGATTTTTAACAAGGAGAGGCTTGTGGGCATGCAATTAATTGATATTCCTATTTTTTAAATGTTCGTAAAATTTATTTTAAATTTAAATATTATTAAACTTATTTTCTAATCTACATTTAAAACCTCATTTAATTTTGATTATCATCGCAGGCACTTTTTTAGCAACTACAGCAAGTGATATATAGCTCGCTGAGAGAGTACCTCAAATCTACGTATGACAAATGCTCAAGGAACTGTAGATCATATTTTCAAAAGAACAGTTTTTTACCATAAGCAAAAGAGGCAAATGCCGGAGACTCTCAATTATTAAGAGACATATTTTACTTGCCATTTCAATTTATTTTTGAAATGGCTTTTATCCTTTTAAATTGGTACTTTTGGACCTGAGAAATCGTTTCGTGTCCATTTGTGCCAAAAACATGTGAAGAATGCTGAATTAGTTTTAAATAATTTTCGAATCCCATAAAACAAATATCTTTGAGTTCGGACCTGAAATACCCTGATATAAACTAACCAATAATTGTATTAATTACGTGCGTGTATTCCCGAGTAGCTTAAACAACTAGTGACGTTGACAGAGAGGAGAATGCTGGGAATCATACACCCCATTTGGTAAACAATTATATTGGATCTCTATATGGTTCATATTGAAAAGCGGAAACCGACACTGTAGACCATCCAAATTGACCACAAGACACATTAGACGATCTGTTACGGTTATCAGCGTTCTCCTTCATCCAGGATATTGGGTATGCCAATAGCGATAAGAGATAGAACGAATTATCACTACAGTTTAGTCGAATTACCACTAAAGAGATAGAACAAATAACCATTAGAGGGAGAATTCGAAAATTCGGCCCCCGTTAGGTTCTGTCCGGAGATCAATACTATAAATGTACACAGATTCAGTCTTCTAGATCACCGGGATGTTTCTGTAGGGCCTGGAAAGACAAATACACGTTTGACAATTAGTATATAGATTCTCTGCACCCCGAGAGGGAAGTTGATAATTCGGCTCCTTTAGTTCTGTTCTATGATTGATAATATAAGTGTGCAAAAATTTAGTCGAAGTCACCGGGTTGCCTTTTAGTGGGATAGGTGGGACTGGAAAGACAAAAACATGTTAAAGAATTGTTATATAGATATATAGACATATTTTCCATGTAACATATCATTGGCATAAAAATATTCTATATTTGTGTCATTTAAAAAAAAAATGTTTTTAACACTTTCCAACATAGTTTAAAAGTGTTTGACTTTGGTCATTCTGTCTGTCTGTCTGTCCGTTCGTACGATAACTGCCGTAAAAATGACTTTATCAAAATGAAATGTTAGTATGTTGTTGGGACGGTAAGGAAAAGTAAAGTTCACAATTTTCTACGAAAATATTTAAATTATCACATAAAGTGTGTAAAAAATTTTCAGCAGAAAGTCAGTTTTTAAATTAGAAAAATTGAAATAATAATTACACTCATGATATATGACGGGCGCGGTAGCCCAGTAGTTAGCGCGCGGGAATTGCACTCGGTAGGCCCGGGTTCGATTCCCTCCGCTGCCAAAACTGCCGCCGTGTTCACTCAGAGTATGATCACGTTAAACATGCGGGTCCGTAAGTCCTTCCGAGAGGTTGGTGGCAGGGGAAGAAGGGTACGGTCCCTGTAGATGCCTCCCCCACTGGGTTCCGGTCTAAATTGGGTGGCTCTTCCCGGCAGTCCAAACAGTTACTTTACACCTTTCTGGTAGGTCGGACGGTCTAGGTCTCAACAACAACTCATGATATATAAGGAGATCATGTGGCTCATTACAAAATAAAATATGGCATTTATTTTTTTTGCTTCTTAAAGATGGTTTAAATTCATATTTAGTGTCGTATCCGTCATAAAACCGCTTTATTTCTCTATATAATCTGTGCATCTAAATTCTGTGCCAACGCAATTACAAAATTTTTAATTTTAAATACTGAAATATTTATTGATTTCACATAGAGAGGCAGAAGATTCATATTTTGATGACGTTATTTGAATCAAGTCCATTCATTGTAACTAGCATGGAGTTATAAAGAAGTGATACAACTCCTATGGAAGATACCTTAAAAGTGCCATAATGCTTTGAGATTTATATCTAAATATTCCTAGAGTTCTGCTATTGCTAATTGACACAACAGAAAGAAGTAGTATTTAGTGAATGTATTACTTTCCTTATATACAATATTGTATAAGGAAAGTATTGTGACGGGGTCGAAAATTCGAATTCGAGTTTTCGACAGGAGAGCACGTTTCAAGCATCCCTGATCACGAATCGAACATTTTTGATGTGATGTCTGTGTGTGTGTGTGTGTGCGTGTGAAAGTATGTGTGTGTGTGTGTGTCAGTGAGTCTGTGGAGACGATAACTGATGAACGAATGGACCGATTCGAACGAAATTTGGTACAAAAATCACAATCCGTAAACACTGGAAGCCTATTGTTTTTATATGCAATCGTATGTTCAGAACTCTCTTAAATTTTCGAGTGAAATTTTGAAAAAATCGCCAAAAATTCAAACCTCTAATAAAGTTACGCAAATAGACATTTCTTATTCAATTTTTCATTAGAAAACGATTAACATAAATTTTAAAACGCTAACATGAACCGTTCTCGAGATATTGCACATTTTTAAAAAAAATTATATATTTTTTTATTTTATATGACTTTTTTATATTTCCTATTGAGAAACATGTTCACTTTTCATATGTAATACCATGCGATAAATTTGGTGACATGGCTCGTTCCATTCATGAAAAAATATACTTTGAGTAATACTTTTGTATTTGAACGCCAATAATCATTTATCTGCTGTAAGAATAACTTATTTCTCCGTCCATAACCCTTGGCGAGATTTTGGCGACGAATTTGGTGGAATGTCGCCAACTTGGTGACTTTTTTAAATGTTGCTAAATTCACGAAAAACTCGCCAAATGGATAAAAATGACGCTAAATCAATGAAATGACGACTAATTGAAGAAAATTCAATATCTTGGAAAGATAAGTATCTACTATAAGAATAACATTTTTTTAATTTTAAAAGTAGTAAATTCATTGCATTATATAAGGAAAGTCATGTGCTGCCCACATTAGAATTTTTGATTATTTTTAAATTATTCCTTATTTATGAGTAAAATTAACCAGTATTTTTTCACAGTTGTAGGATAGAGTATAAAATCTATGGAGATAAAAATAAATTGAAAGGTATAATAATTTTAAATGCTTAGAAATATTCTTTATTGTTTCAGTTCTAACTTGCATTGCGTTAATTATTTTTACAAAATTGACAGTTTAAAAAATATTTTTGGCCGTTCGCCATAGAAATTCATGCAATGCTGGAATACTTATCTTACCCCAACTCCACCTAAATTATTGTCTCTCACGATATTGACGTTTTCCTAATGTGACGTTTCAATTCCTCACCTTTACCTCCATGTTTATTAGCATTGTATTTTTTGATGAAGTTTTCAAATATAATAAATTACTATAGTACTGTGATAATTTAAAAAATATCAGCTCTGAATGTGTCACAATTTAGAGATGCTTAAATAGAATTACATTTCAGTTGAAAGGTGTTTTATGCATGATTGATTATTCTTGTTATATTTTAAATACTGTTTATACAAAAATATAGCAGATTGATTACTAAAATGCTGAATAATTTTTATAACTTCAAAATTATTTTCAGTTCATTTAGTATTTTTGAAAACCATAAAAATTCCTTAATACTTTCTGTCAATGAAACAGATTGATTCCAACGAGCTTAATACGATGTATTTTTGTTTAAGATTTCTACATAAAAGGAATGTTACACATCAATATTATATAGCCACTTATTGAATGTCACACCCCAATTAGCATCTAAATAAACAACTAAATGACAATTATTTACATTTGACAAATTAATTTTGCAATGATTTATTTGGCCCTGTCTGCTTCAGCTAAATAATAATGGCAGATGTGCAATTAAAGATATGGGAACTTTATAATTCATTCATTTGCTACTGTATTTTTCTCTTTAATCTCTGGGGTAAAGAGCAACTAAGTTTTAAAGAAGGGCTTTTGGCAAATATGTCAATTTTTTCATGAGTTTATCGACATAAGTATGTTGATGCAAAGATATTGTGCTTTGTCATTTTTCAAAATTCATTCCTTGTAAATATTTTATTTTACCCAATTCTTTTATATCTATTTTACTTTTCAGTAGATCAATAGATTCTTCAATAAAATTTTCATTTTTACGAAGTACTACTATATCTACTAATTTTATAATGATTTATTTGAAATGCATAGTTCAATGTATCTAAAACGATTACTTAATGTTGATAAGTACATCCATTACTAAATTGAGATGGTGTTTACGGCAAATGCAATGTCCGGTTTGCTTCAGATAGATAAAAATGACAGATATGCAATTAAAGATATGGGAAATTTTTATTTTATTCATCATAAACTATTGATATGACATCATCAGTATTATATATATGACATCATCATCATTAATTATCATAAACTATATTGATATGACATCATCATCATCAATTATCATCATAAACTATTAATATGACATTTCTTAATTTGAAAATACAGTTACATCAGTTTATTTTTGAAAAACCTATTGAATTTAAAATAGAATAAAATTCTCTATACCTCTCTCAGCAACTCTAGTGAAATCCGTGATAAAGATTCATATATGTTTGTGATTTCACAACTAACTGCACATGTTTCAAACATAACAAAAACTAGAAGTATACATAAAAATCTAATAATTGAAAATTTTACGACAGATGAAAATATATCTCTGTAATCTAGTACTTTTTCTGCCGAAATCTTTCTGCAACAACTCCAGCTTTAAAACGTTTGATGTTGCCTTTTTAATTAGCATTATTAGCGCCCGGGTAAAGAATTATTTATTAAGTGGATTAGAACTTTGAGTAAATTTCTATGTATAAATTAGAACAAACTACTGTCTAAATGACTCTGTAAAAAAATATTTCGTTAATAGTAGCATATAAAAAGTATCGGCCGGTTTTGGAGCAAGAAACAGCCTCCTTCTTTAGGATAGAGAATACAGAGCAACTGCACCAGAAAAGGTAAGAACACGTGTTTCAATAAATAGTTGCTTCATTTGATCCAGTAAGAAAATCATTTCCAAACAAGAATTCGAAAACATATTACAATAGATAATTTCAGCTATTGTACTTGCATTAACAATAGCAAGCTTAATACTTTACCATTACAGCAATTAGAGATAGCATTAATTCCGTCAATCAGAAAAATAGATGAGTGTTTGTAGCCACCATAATACACAATATACGGAAATGGTTTCATAATTTGGTAATTTTGATACGAGTTAGTACTGTAATTGGAACTCTAATCTGTATTGCATATTTGGCACACTGAATATATCACTGAGTATATCACTTAGTATCAGACTGAAGGACAAGTTTCGAAAAAATTATAGACAACACGGTTTGACCTATGACCTTCTACAATATAAATTCCATAAAGCTAAGTTTAAGACTGATATTAATCGTGAATATAAATCTTATGTTAGATTTCTTGAATCATTTCTGAAAAGTAATCCTAAGTATTTTTGGGCCATTAGTAAAATTAAAGATAAGATTGAATACTATGAATTTAAATGACACTATGCATTATACCGACAAAACTATAGATAAAGCTTTTGTTGAGTTTTTTAGTTCTAATTTTAATCTCAGAACACCATTCGATGCTGATACTGTTTCTTCCAATTATCACATGAGTATGATTTCTGGTGTAGTTAATGTTCATCATGTAACTGTGAAAGATGTTTTAAATGGTATTAATGGGCTAAAAGTTTGTGGTTCATAGGGTTTTGATGGTGTTCCTGCGTATATTGTTAAGCGTGTTCTACATATCTTGTGCATCCTTTACTTATTATTTTTAACTTATCCATAAGTTGTAATGTTTTTCCAGAGGAGTGGAAGAGATCTCTAATTGTTACTATTTCCAAAATAGGTGACAAATATCATATTGAAAATTACAGGCCCATCTCTATTAATTCACCATTTGCTAAAGTTTTTTAATTTATTTTGCATAAGTGCATCTACAGTCAAGTTCGGTCTTTTATTTCTATTAATCAGCATGGTTTTATGAGTGGTAGGTGAACTATTACTAATCTCCTTTGCTTTAATTCGTGTGTGATTGACGTCATTAATTCGAGGAGTCAGTTGGATGTCGTTTACACTGATTTTACGAAAGCTTTTGATTCGGTTGATCACGGCATTTTGATTCATATATTGAAGAGTATGGGGTTTTGTTCTAATTTGATTATGCTATTAAAATCCTATTTAAATTCAAGGCTTCCATGTGTTAATTTTGGTTCTTGTTTGAGTAAGGGGGTTTCGGCTGCTTCTAGGATGCCCAAAGGCTCTGTTCTTGGTCCCTTGTTATTTATTATTTTCATTAATGATCTTGCTGATTGTTTTAAAAATTGCCTATTTCATGTTGATGATTTGAAAATTTTCTGTCATTTTCGAGCCTGGTTCTTGTATCAATGTTTAGTCTGAGTTGCATGTCCTTTTTAAATGGTGTAAGAATAATCGTCTTCATCTCCATTTTAGTAAATGTAGTGTTGTGTCTTTTACTCGTAGAAAAGAGCCTATTTTACTTTATTATGGTATTGGCAACTCTGTTTTGGCTAGAAAGTTCTCTGTTACTGATCTTTGCTTTATTTATAAGTCTGATTTCTCCTCATACGAGAATCACACTGAAATGTTTGAGATACGGCTAAGTGGTACAAGTTAAACTTACTCTTAGGAGTGTCAAAATACTCTCTTCCAACATCAATGCACTTTTGTAAGCGGATTTTCCAAAGATTAAATGCTTCAAGCCATCCATTTCTTGGAATGCATGAAAAATATGCTTTTATAGCCTCATCAATCACATCTTCGGAATAAAAACGACGCCCACGTAAATTTTTTTAGATTAAAAAGTAGTCAAAAGTCATACATAGAACATCTACCCTATTCTCCTGATCTTGCTATCACTTTAATTCTTTTTTGTTCAAGAAATTCGATTGTCATTCTTGCTAAATGAAAAGATGCTTTGTCATGGTGAAGCATGAGTCCCCTAACATTCACTTTCTGAATAATTTAAGAAGGCACTTACTGTAACTGTCTTCTGTCCCTCTAGCTTTATATCTTTGACCAGACCTGTACTTCTGAAGAACACGACATACATTACTTTTTTCATTGCTCGTTGTCTTTTCACCATTGTCGGTTTGCGACCATCTTCAAAGACCCATACTTTACTTTCTCGAGGTGTTGGAACGTCAAGAAACTGTATGTATTTTCATCACCAGTTATGATTTCAAAAATATGTGATATCCACCATCATTAAGTAATTTTAGGGTTTCTTTACTGATTCTAGCAAGCTTCGCTTTTTGGTGTTCTGTTAAATTATGGGAGACCCAACGACAAACTAATTTTTTCATATGCAGTTCTTCATGAATAATTTCATGTACAGCTGCGGGTCCAATGTTATGTTCCTTCTGTATCATTTGATACATACAGCGATTATTATCGATTAACATATTTCGAATAGCCGACACATTTTCTGGGAATATAGCTGAAAAGGGTCTTCCTGTGTGTTTTTCATCCAGAAGAGAATTTCGACCTCTTCAAAACTTTGTAAATCATTTGAATAGTGGCATGAGATGGAGCATTATTTCTATATGCTAATTGTAGACGTTGAAGACATTCTTCTTGATTTAGCCCCACTTTAAAATCATAGAAAATCATAGCTCGATAATGCTTTCGCATCAACTCCATTTTCCTTTCTTTCAAAACTTATTCTACGGTGACTAAATTGTAATTGTTGCCACAAATTATAGTCTGCAAATATAAAAGTTCAAATTTAAATATCTGACCAATAATTTTTTCTCTAGCGCATATCGTCTGCCCCTATCTCAAAATTTTCAGCGTGACCCCTCGTATTTCTGATATCTATGCTAAATCCTACAGAAAACTCGGTTACATTAAGAGAATTACTCAGGATTTTACTAATGAGGATATCATCATTGTTCTCTTTAATGCCTTGGTCAGGTCTGAGCTTGAGTCTGTGGTGTGGAGGCCTTTTCATGCTGTCCAGGCAAACACGATCGAAATTATTCAAAATGAATTTTTGACATATCTATATTATAAGAAAACTGGTATTTCTTGTTACACCTTATTGCTACTTTTCTTGGCGATATGTTTAAAGTTAAAAGCTTACGGAACAGAAGGGATTTCATTTTATTATCATTCTTCAGGAATCTGTTCAATTGCAGAATTCATTATTCCCTTCTTTTGGGTGGGATTGGGTTACATGTTCCCCAGTATTCTACCAGAAGCATGAATTTATTTGCTGAAAGGAAGTAGTACTAATATTGGTTATTGTGCAATTAATAATTTCTGTAAATTATACAACAACTTCCCCGATAATCTTGATGCTTTTTATTCATCGGAAATTGCTTTTAAAAATCATTTGTTATATATTTTAATATATTATTCATTTGCAAATGCTTTTAAAAAACATTTGTTGTCAATAATGTGGATTTTAATGTGTTCTATTATATTTTAATTTGTATATTTTAATGTATTATTCATTTGCAAATGCTTTTAAAAAAAATTTGTTGCGAATAATTTGGATTTTAATGTTTTCTGTTATATTTTAATTTGTATATTTTGTATCGTATTTTATTTGGAACACGGTTACTGGGACTTTGTCCTGTAGCTTGCATTCTTTTAAATAAATAAAATAAATGTATCGCTAAATGTAATGCAGATAAATATAAGGACTTTTCTATGCAAATTGCGATAAATTTGTATAAGAATAGAAAATGTATTTCTATTGCCATGAATGAACAGAATTTCAACGAAGTTAAGATTTATGTTGTCAAGAAATCCGGTGCGAAAAGAAAAAATATATATTCCAAGTTCAGCCAGCCAAAATGGGTATAACATTACCGCGGCACAAATGCAATTTTGGCAAGGCGACAGAGAAGTTTAGAACGGAAGCATGACAACGAATGTCAATGAGGAACGTCCCAAACCGTTCAAATCAAAGGCAGTTTGGTAAAACTAAAGTTTATATATCGATTGACTTCAGTATAAGATCTTTTTAAATATGGCTCTCTAGGCTGTGTTTGGAAAGAAATGTTACATTTACAGTCATCGATAAATATACTTTTGCATGCATAATCTATAAAGTTGAAAATCTCAATCGCGCAGAGGTGGAAAGGCATATTTAGGGAGTGTTAAAGGCCTTTTTGCGGTGTAATGGAACTTGTTTAAAGCGTGTTATAGGCTTATTTGGGGTGTAATGGAACTTATTTAGGACGTGTTTATTGTTTATTTATTACTTATTTAGGACGTGTTTAGGGCGGAACTTATTTAGGGCGACTTATTTGGGGTGTAATGAAACTTATTAAGGACGTGTTAAAGGTTTATTTGGGGGTGTAATGGAACTTATTTAGGGTGTATTATGCTCTCTCAGAGGGCGGAAGACGTATTTAGGACATTCGCAGTCGTATCAGGATGTAGCGTCGATGTATACAGCGCCAAGTCCAAGGCATATTATGCGACCGCGCAGTAGGCTAAGACGTGTTTATGCGCTTATTTAGCGAGTATTTCTCTCACTTAGCAGGCGTGACGCAGCTGCAAGCGGGCTACTACGCCTTTTGAAAAATTGAATGAATGAATTAAATCCCTGCTTTAAATCCCGTGCAAGCCAGGGTATATTTTCTAGTCTTACATAATAAAAGATGCGTGTTTGTTCGTCAGTTTATCTGAGTGTGTCTTCTGTAGCAGAAAATCTAAACTTCGGACAGCCACGAAATTCGGTACTAGGTTAGCTGAATTCTCCGGTGCGACAGAGTTATCGGCAGATTTTATTTTAATTCGATTTAGTGTTTTGGTTATGCGATTTAGTGTGGTGGCTGTGCTGAAGCACGATTTTGAGTAATTTTCACATAAATCGGTTTCTTAGTGATCAAAAATATTGCCGCAGAGTTTCCATTATGGCATCATCGGAAAGAGTAAAGAAAGTCTTTTACAGCGATTTTTGAATCGAATCAGTAGAACAATTCCTTCATATTTATTTGTTTATTTTTAAATGCACAAAATATGCATGTTTTAGTTTATCTGATTCATATCTTGTAGCATAAGAAAATGGGAGATTAGCACAATTCAAAAATATGGATTGGCAAAAATATGGATGTAGATCTTCCATTCTAACAAAAATATTTTAATTAGTCTATTTCGATCCTGTTCTTTCTCCGGTTTGCTAGGTGTTGCTATGGAGAGAAATCAACTTTGTGCGCATGCGTGACAAATAGATGTGCGCCACTACACATGAAATGAAACTAAAGGATTTGGATTGAAACGAAAGGGAGAATAATGTGGGTTCATAACAGGAGGTTTGAAAATCGAGTGATAACAATTAATCTGTATATGTGATATTTTAGCAGCGAAAACTTATTGTGGACACGAGCAACGCCGGTTCAAAATAAAATGTAGAAAATTCAATGGTAAAATATTATGCTGTGGCTCAGATATGTGCATATTTATTATATTCTTATATTCATATATGTTTCTACATATTTTAAATTTGTAACTACTACAAAATGGGTTATCACGTATAATAAGTTTTCTTCAACAGACATAAGTGGTATCAAAAGAATTGTTATGAGGAGGAAAAATGGCTTCTGAAATTCTCATTTTGTCATCTTATGATTATCTTTTCAAATAGCATGTTAAGTGTCGGCAAAGCTTTTGATGTAGTTTAAGGCATCCTTCTAAAACTATATGCATGGGGGGGGAGGGGGGCAATAAACCAATTTTATTAATCTACGCTAGCAGATGGTTGGTGCTTCTTTTAAGAGAAACAAGAAAGATCAATCATGCATAAGCATTGATTATGAAACACTTTCCAACTGAAATGCAATTTCATTTAAAAATCTCTAAAATGTGATACATTCAGTGGTGATACCTTTTACATTATCACAGTACTACAGTAATTTATTTTACTTAAATATTTAAAACTGTATCGAAATATAAATCATCTGATCCACTCTGCAAAATCAATGAATATTTCATTCATATAACTTGTATTCCAGACTCCAGAGCTGAATAATTTTGAGTGAAAAAAATTCAGCAATTCTTGTGTAACTCACCTTACAATCGCTTAAGATATTTGCATTCTGCATAAGTTAAAATTACGCTTCGTTGAAGAAATAATAAAAGTTTAGGGATCATTTAAAATCACAACTATTGTAATTGCGTAGGCACGGAATTTAGATACACAGATAATACACAGATAATATATATCTGTGCGTGTGTATGTATTCAAAGTATTGGAATCGTGCCGAAGATCGGAACTCGAATTTTCGGAGGATCTACACGTTTTGGCACTTCTAGAACACGAAAAATCTATTTTTAGGAAGACGTCTGTGTGTGTAAGGGTGTATCTATGTATATTTCTGTGTGTCTGTGAGGATATTACATCCACTCTAATTGAAAAACTATTGGACCTAATTTCATAAAATTTGGTAGGTATGATTTTTTCTGGGAAATTCTGATGTTCATTAGATTATAGTACGATTTGTAATAAAAGAATCTGCCTTCTTTGCGAAATGGCCGGCAGAAATTGCCTTTATCAACTCTAGCTAAAAACTAATGGAACAAACTTAACAAAATTTGGTGTATAATATTTCAATAACCTACAAGTGATTTATATACCAAATTTAACAAAATTTGGTATATAAATCATTTGTAGGTTATTCTTGTACTATTCGGGAAAAAGGAACGGGCTATTTTTGCGAAATAGCCCGCAAAAATAGGTAAATATAAAAATAAGACTACGTGAGCTCAATTATATCAATTAAATTCCTAATTTATACGTGATTTTTGACAACAAAAAGAATAAGACTAACTCCATTACTTTAGGACTAGCCGTTCATGAGATATTCTAGTTTTTTCGTGTTTTCGCTACGCCATCTTTGACAATAAGTCCAGCTATCAAATGAGAACCAAATTTAAGTTTAACGTGCAAATTCAATGTCATTTAAAATACTTATGGCTGTTATTTTGTGCAGATAAACTCAAATTATTATTGAAGAAATAAAGAGAACGTGAATATGAGTCTGCAGGGAAAGACATGTGCTGCCCACATCAGAATTTTTAACAATATTACAACAATGATTTATAGAAGTGAACGGGGATTATTTGCAGGCCATTTCGAAAAAAATGTACGATCTATATTTAAAGATCCACCAAATTTTTGTAGAATAAAATGTTCAACAAATTTAAGCTGTGTACCAAATTTTAACTCTCTAGGACGTAAGAAAGTGCATTAAAAATGCCATCAAATAAGTATATCATGAAGAGTTATATAAAATTGAAAAGTTGATATCTACCAAATTTATTTTAAAATGTGAAGCTTCTCTCATATACAAGATTTTTAAACTTTTGGAAAGATATTTATTATATAATATATCTTTTTTCTCTCTGGAGGATATCCCAAAAGTCAGAATTTAATTGAATTTGGTTTTTTCCCTATATTAAATAATTTTTAATTGAAAAACTACTTAACATATTTTACTGAAATTTTTTTTATATATTTTAAGGGATAATGTGAATATTTCCTAAAAATTTCGAAGAATTTTTTTTAATTTTAAATTTGCTTAAAAAATGTTTGAATACTTAGGTCTCATAGGGTTCAATATGTTTCATTTTTTCAATCCGGGTTCAATAAAAAACTAATTGGGTGATATTATTTATTTATATTCCCATAGGTCCCACAGACCGTCTGAACAACATACTAAAATTTCATTTTGATTAAGTCATTTTTACGGCAGTTATCGTGCTATAGGACAGACAGACAGACAGACAGAATGAACAAAGTCATAAACACTTTTGAACTATGTTGTAAAGTGTTAATAAAAAAGTTTATCATACATGCATTTTAGAATAAGGATGTTCTTTGCCTCATCTTTACTCCATTTTTATTTTCAAATTAGCATCACGATTTTAATTATATTTTATTTTTATTTCGAAATATCAGTTTAAAAATTCCCATGATGTGAATTTATACCTGAAATATCTCCTAGGATATACAATAATGAAAAGTTAAGAAAAACAATCTAGGTAAAATTCTAATATTTTTTTAAGTATTCTGTATAATGTTTTACAAGTTTTAAAACCTATACAATTATAAAAGGAATTTAAATGTTGTGAGATATCTTTCAGTGTCTAATATCAGAATAGCACCAATTTAAGCATTTTTAGAAGAAGTGACATGTACAATGTAAATATTGTCATGATAAAAAATTCTCTCATTTCTCAATCTCACTTTATTGCTCTGTACCTTTAATTATCTGTTACACCAAAAAAAGTGAAGTATAAATTCATCGAATTTTACTTTTAAAATTTGGCCATTTTATACATCATCAGTAGCCCCTTTCCGCTGACATATCTCTATAGAATTTCTTTTCTCACGGCTGACTCAAAATGAAGAATAATCAATTTATCGAAATTCAAATTAGAAAATTATTATATAGATAATAAAATGTGGATGAAGTTTTCTTATTTATGCCATTTTTAAATCACTTTAAAATAATCCTGTAAAATAAAAATTCTATAAATCTAATACTCTAATACATATCTAATAAATCTAATAAGAATAAAATTATCAAAGCATGTCTGTTATGTATGAACAGAATTTGAATGAGGCTAAGATCTTTGTTAAGACATTATGCTAAAAGAAAAAAAAACGAAATTGGGGGGGAAAAAAACGTGCAGATAGAATAATGTCATCGTGAATGCAATTCTGACCGAACGACAGAAATTTAAAACGGAAGCATGACAGCGAATATCAATAAGAGACGTTCCAAAAGATAGGACCATAGGAAAACTTCATTTTCCCTAAAATAATACAATTGAATTTTCCTGCTGTTATCAATGTCCGACCCGTAAACTTAATTCTGGAATCATTACATGCAAATGAACACTCTCATGTATCTGAAAACATCTCACAACATTAGGATTTTAATAAAATCATATTTTATTTAACATTTGTACAATGGCAACAAGATCCATTTTTAGTGAAGTGATCGTATAGATTAAATTAGAAATTACAGCCAAAACGCGAGATTTAAAGTTGTCAATTTTTTATCCTGATGCAGTAAGTTATAGTACAGTCGAACCTGCCTTAAACGGAATTCAGGGAACCGGAATGTCTGGAAAAGTTTTCCGTTTCATGCAGGCCATTTTGAGAAAAGCCTTGTTTAAAAGTTTAGCTGGAAATTCTGAGAGTCCATATGTAATTGCTCACCTATACATCAAACTTTAAAAGTTCTGAAAACCGTATTTAGATAAATTCGATTAATAATTTATTATACCGTAATAGCTAATTTAAATTTTTAAATATGTATATACCTACATTTTTGCATACTGCGATCACAGAAGTATATGTAAATAAAAATATAGTGTACCCCATGTCCTTAGCTGTTAGCTTATTACCATACTTTAAAACCTAGATGAATTGATTTACAAGCAAAATATTACTGCTTACCATAAAACAAAAAAATAAATTTAAAAAAAATGTGATGAACTTGCAAAATAATCCAGAATGATTTCTTGTACATGTATCTTACTAATAATGCGATTTTTAGTTAAAAATCTTTCATTGATTAATATTTCTAGCATTTCAGAGTCTCCCCGATTAACGGAAAATTCTGAAATAGCAGATAGCTAGTTCTGAAATAGCTTTCAGAAAATCGTGATATAATTTAATAGAAAGTTCGGTGAAAAATGGTTCTTATGGAAAATAATGATTAAAATAGTTGGATGATTTTTCCATTCTCTGTTCGTTACAACAGGTGTTTTTTACACTCACGGACAATGAAAGTTACTCACCAAAAAGAAAACATGGTACAACCGCGAAATGATGTAAATAGCTAGAGGGCAGGCTAGTATGCAAATGATCCCAGACTGATGCGATTGCGCATGACCGCACACCCGTCAGTGACGCTGCAAGCATGAATCTGCGGCCTTATGAACCAGCATGTAGTCGACGCCCCATCAATGCTAGAACTTTGGCCGACGCAAGCACGAGTACGGAGTGAAAAGAATGGTGGGTAGACGCCAGAAACGTCGATATACGCAACTGACGGACTTCGGGAGAGGCCTGATCATTGGGCTGAAAACCGCAGCGCGCCGGCTGGCTGTTCACGTAGATCGTTCGGACTGTACCGTCCTACGGTGTTGGGAGCACTGGTCACGGTACGCCACCCAGACACGGAGGATCGGCTTTGGTCGAACCAGGCATACCACGAGTAGAGAGGATCCAATGATCATGCGGCAGGCACGTATATAGTCCACGGCAACCGAATCCGCTACACAGGCACACATAGCGGCTCCTGTCTGCCCACGAACCACATCTAGACACCTGAAGGAAGCGAATCTGCGAAACAGTGTCCCTTACATGTGCTGTCGTTAACACGGGGACATCGGCGGCATGCCAGAGTCATGTTCAAACATTTCCATGGCCTGCCAGCTCCCCAGATCTGTCCCTTATCGAGTATGTTCCACGACCCAGACCGTGCACCTTGCCATCGAGGGCGTAAAGGCTTTTTAGGCACGGCCGGGAGAAAAAGAGACCCCCAGCACCAAGCAAGTCAACGGGCCAACCCGCCCCGGCGGACAGAGAAAACCGCCGACTCCACCATGCAGCAGCGCGCGCGACCCGGGCCGCCAAGGGGACAACAGACCAACACCCCGCCGAGTGAGGCCAGAAGCCGCCAGTCCAAGAGAAGAACGCCGACGGAGACGACCGAAGCCCCCACCAGCAGACCATGGACCCGCCCGCAAAGGGACCAACCAGGCAAAATGCGCCACTGACAGAACGGCGACGCCCTCCACCCACAAAATATTTATTTCCTCTCAAAGAACAGCCGGCCAAGGCGATACAAAGCAACAAAGCTTCTGCTTTGGAAGCAGAAGGGTTTCTAAAGGAAAGCAGGAAAGGGTTTCTAAAATCCAGATACAATAAATCAAATAATAAATAATATTATGTTTTTCATAACGTATAATACAATATATCAATCAAATATCAAACAAACATACAATATATCAAACAAAAATACAATAAAATATAATCAGCATGTAAAACATATCGTACAAAATAACAAGTAAAGAAACAAGTAAAACCTCTAAACAAGTGAAGAAACCCTTAGAACATAACATACAAAACCATTATTAAATCCACAAACCAATATCAAAAGCAGAAACCAAAGCCCAGAAAACCATCCTAGGCAAAAGCGAAAAACAACGAGTCCAAAACCGGAGCCCAAAACGAGAAAACAAATTATAAGATAAAAGATCCCACAAGCCCAAAGCGACCAAAACCAATGTCCATTCCTAAAATCAATAAAATCCATAGACAAGCTCAGGAATTCAATCTATAAATTATAAACTACAAATATAAATACAAATAATTAATACTCTCCCAGCCTCATTATCCAGAATCCTCAGTTTTACCACAAGATTTAAACGGTAAAACCGATAAGCCTGGTCAACAAAATTCTTAAGTTAAGTTACTATTAAGATACTAAAATAAGTTACTAAAAACCACCCCTGATTCCAATAAACTCTTTTAATTCACACAAAATTCTTACTATAGAATATAATATACAACCATAAGGTATAAAATATAATACTCTAAATATATAAGTACAGTTCCATTCTACCCTATGTCCCGCAAATTACCATACGGTAAACAAAACCTAATTCCCGTAGTTAATAAAGTTCTTGGAGACCTCCAAAGCCCTTTGAAAACGAGGACAGCCCCTATACCTACAAGAATAATCAATCTTCAAATTTAAACCAAATTTTTTATTAGCTTCGTCACAATTAATACAGCTCTCTCCTACCGAGTAGCCCCCTTCATGGTTCTTTCCACAATTTAAACAAGTCAAATCCTCAGTACACCTCATACTAGTGTGACCTAGTCTCCCGCATTTCCTACACAATAGAACACTACTAAATTCCCTAACGGGAAGACTACTCATGCCACAAAATAACCTTCCCGAAGAAATAACTACTCTATAAATTTCCGGGGCAACCTCAAGAATCCAATGTTTACCCTTCTTGGCCTTAATGCTAAAACAGACTTTTAAATCATTTCTGTCCCTCATACAAACATTCTGCTTTAGAATTCTATCAGAAACGTCCCCAAGCTCAAGTTCTGCATCAACTCCAAACACAATGATTTTAGGACGCCGACGAACAAAAGGGCCTAGGACATAACCACTCTCAAATCCAGGAATTTTCAAAAGACCCAATTTAAGGTTCTCCAACAGGTGAGAATGATTCACTACAATGGCCAAACCGCCACCGGAAACCCCAAAACATTTCTCAATAGCTATACCACAATCGCGATAGTCCAGGCCTTTCTTATCGAATATGTTGTTGTTGTTGAGACCCAGACCGTCCGACCTACCAGAAACGTGTAAGGTAAGCCCTTATCGAGTATGTGTAGGAGTAGTTGAAACGCCAGCTGCCTCAACCTTCGGAATTTGGAACGTAACGTCTAACAGGAGTGGACTCGTCTGCCACAGGGCAACATCAGGCGTCTGTTCAGCACCATGCCGGACCGTATCGCAGCACAAGGCGGTGCTACGCGCTATTGAGGATGACCGGACTGTGTACCACAACTCCCTCTGTACGTGTTCTGCTGCACTGTTGTTGTGATCATGTATATCATTCATCTGTATCCTTCCATCAATAAAATTTCAGATCCCTCCTATGCTTCCTTTTTGGGGCACGACTTTCATTGTCCATGAGTTGTTGTTGTTGAGACCCAGACCGTCCGACCTACCAGAAAGGTGTAAGGTAACTGCATTGTCCGTGAGTGTATTAACGAAATGTTTTAAATTGACCGTCATTTTTTCTGCTTTGTGCGGGTTCCGTTTTCACACAGGGGAAAATAACATGAGTTTCCCATATTTTTGGATGAGGCTAAAAATAATTTCCGCTTATTACAGTATTCCGTTTTATACAGGTTCCTTTTCAAACAGATTCGACTATATTAAAAAATCGACAGTTAATATTGCTACGAATAGAGAAAACTCATAATGTCATACACATAGAGGTAACGTTAAGGAGTTAAAACTCCATACTGAAAAAATGCCAATATCATTTGAGACAATAATTGAGGTGGCGCTGTGATAAGATAAGCGCCCATGCATTGCATGTATTTCTATAGTGAAAGGCTTAAAATATTTATTTAAACTTTTAATTTTGTAGAAATAAATTAGTAGTGCAATGCGAATTAGAACTGAAACAATAAGGAATATTCTTAAGTATTCAAAATTATTTTACTTTTAATTTATTATCTTCTGAATTTTATCCTACAACTGTGAAAAAATACTGATTAACATACTGCGAGAACTTTAATTTAAAAATAATTAAAAATACATATACTTAATACTATGCCTCTCTATTGAGTGTGGGGAATCGATTATGTATTATCATTTTATTCCAATTCTACTTTTCCTTATTTTAATTTATGTCCTAAATTTCTCACCTTTCACTCCAAAGAATCGCATACTCACGATTGGACAGAACTCTAAGAAGGGCAGATTTTAGACTGGTATTCTGCCGAATTCGCACGCGTGTGTGTGATCAAGAGGTCACAATCCCCCGTTGGCCAATTACTATTTTAACTGTTGGCATTTTTCCCTTCAATTCCTTTGAAATCTGTATTTTTATTTATCGAGTAGTGCAGCATTGCGCCTTACGGATTAAGTTTTTTTTCATTTTACGTATTTTTCATACTCTAGTAGGTATTGTTTTTAGTATTTTTAATCTCATATTTATGTAAATATATATGAGAACTGGTAAATTAATAAAAATGAGAGAATCAAACTAAAACCAATACAAGCTGAATTAAATCCCATTATATACATATATATATAAATATAAATGGGATTTAATTCAGCTTGTCTTGGTATTAGTTTGATTGTCTTATTTTAATTAATTTACCAGTAACAATTCATGAATCTTCTTAAATTTATAAATAGCTGTCTTCGTTTATATTGTTTCAGTTCATAATACAGTATCGGATTATTATTCGTAGCAGAATGCTTCATTTAATTATTCGCCATAATATTTATTTCTGATTGGACTTAATGAACAAAGAGGCATAAATCGCCGTATTCCTAATAAATGCAGTTTCCTATTTGTAGTCTAAGCAAAACAATTACATATTGATGAAAGTAATGGGTCCGGCTCTTTATTCAACATTTCTATAATCAATGCAAGAAATACTAATTGTTCTATTCTGGATTAATCGCAGTGTCCATATAGAATACAAATTAAAAAAATCATTCGAAAGGTAGTAAATAGGATTTCAATTAAACCCGTCATTGCTGAAAATAATAATCTTTTCATTTTATATAAAATTCAATTTCGTCTCGGAATTTAATTTGTCAGATGTTCTTATTTTCGAAAAGAAAACATATCGCTGGAAATAATTCTGCCAAAATTTACTTCCTCAAATAAAATGATTACAAAATTCGGAATGTTCCAGAAATTTTGACACCGTTCATTGGAATGTCTGTTTTTAGGTTGTACTCAGAATAAAACTTTCGGAAGCACTAAATATGTACTGTGAACACGAAAACTTTGAAGAAATCGTAAGCAATTTGTCAGTAGCAGTGGGAACATATTGTGATTTTCCTATAGAATTTACATTTCTAAGTATGCCTAAGTTAATAAAAGTTCAAATTATCAAGTGTACGTTATAAATATGATTTCTAATAGAAGTGTATTTAAAATTTAGAAATAACATTCATTGTTTGACAAAACAAACAGAAAAATAAACAATTTCAAGCAATTTGATGTGAAACATTTTAAAACGTGGGGTACGGAATAAATCATGAAATAAATGTCCAAAGCATTTCCATTCCGGGGCACCTCTGAGAAAACTCACATATCCCCACATCGAAGATAGTAGATAATGAGCATAAATTTGTTGATAGTAGATACGATCTTAGCATTCCTTTGAATTTGGATGCTGGTAATGGATAAGCAGACACATGTAGCTTAAGAAGCAGACACATGTAGCTTAAGAAGCAGCCATTTAGTAAATTGGACTGTGGACGACAAATTCAGAGAGATGAAGCAAATAGGATAGACTGTAGAGAAGGAGAAAGTTTACGGAGTGCAAGTTCGATAAAAATGAAAGAAATGCGATGGGTATGAAACAAAATGATGTAACAGAAGTGCCAGAGAACTTGCTGACATCTGCACTATACGCCTGTATACAATTGTCTCTTGCGCCGATCGCACACTCATCCTGACTGCGAGAGTTGCATCCAAACTTTTTATCGACGTAATGCTCGTCATTTGTGATCCTATTAGGACGAAATAAACTGCTTTCGAATTTATCTATTAAATCTGTATAATTGACTACTAATGACGTCACAAATAAATAGCATTGCGGCTGTGTTTCATATCAATGGTTGAAACTATAAAGTGTCGTGATCATTGAGCCATAAATAATTCCTTTTATACACGATTATGTAAAATTTTGTTCTATGCTGTCATGTCAAAAATATACAAAATTTCAAATAAATCATAAATATGATAAATTTTGAAATTTGAATAAATTTCAAAAAGTTTTCGCTCGCATTTAAAAAAAATTATATCTAGTTCTAGATATTTTTTAAAGATAAAGCCGGATACAAAATTTCTTGAAAATCTATTAATATTTGTGGGTGCTATCGCGTACAATATAAATCGGCCACAGACAGACGGACATCACTCCAAAAATAGTCAAAACGTGATCAGGAGGTCTTAAAACATGTTGATATCGAAATCGAATATTTTCGTGAAAACAATATTTTCTTAATACGTATTAGAAAGTTAAAAATCATATTTTTAATAATAATTTTAACTAAATTTTTTAAGGAAGTACTATGGGAGGAAAACGTTTGAATTCTGAAATAAATTCAACACACACATTACGACCATATAAGGAGAGGAAGTTTTGTTTACGGGCAAAAAATTATATAAAAATAAAGACATTGAGATTTTATTATTTTTGAAATACTAATGATCAAAACATTCGAATTGGTGTCTTAATGTGAATCACAATATTCGATCTTGAAACATTCGATCTTGAAATGACATCGGCAACAGTACCAGATAACAAACTTTCAAAATTTTGCATTTTAATGTTGCGCTGCATAAAAAAAACCTTCAAAGTAATACATTCATATTAAAATTTGCTTTCAAACGCAGCAAGATATGCATTTGTATTCAGGATATAATAAAAAATCTGATGTGGGCAACATTTGACTTTCCTTATATAATGCAATGAATTTACTACTTTTACAGTTAAAAAAAGTTATTCTTATAGTACATACTTATATTCTCTCCAAGATATTGAATTTTCTTCAATTAGTCGTCATTTTCATTGATTTAGCGTCATTTTCATTGATTTAGCGTCATTTTTATCCATATGGCGAGATTTTTGTGAATTTGGCAACAATTAAGAATGTCGTCAAGTCGGCGACATTCCGCCAAATTCGTCGCCAAAATCCCGCCAAGCGTTATGGACGGAGAAATATGTTATTCTTACAGCAAATAAAAGAGTATTGGCATTCAAATACAAAAGTATTACTCAAAAAATCTTTTTTCCTGAATGGAACGAGCTAATTCCACAAGAATGATGTCACCAAATTTATCGCATGGTATTACATATGAAAAGTGAACATGTTTCTCATTAGGAAATATATTTTTTTATTTTATACTATAATATTTTGATAATTTTTTTTGAAAAATGTGCAATATCTCGAGAACAGTTCATGTTAGCGTTCTAAAATTTATGCCAATCGTTTTCTAATGAAAAATTACATAAGAAATGGCTATTTGCGTAACTTTATTACCGGTTTTGATTTTTTGACGATTTTTTCAAAATTTCACTCGAAAATTTAGGGGGTTCTGAACATTCGACTACGTATAAAAACAATAGGCTTCCAGTGTTTACGGATTGCGATTTTTGTACCGAATTTTGTTCGAATCGGTCCAATCGTTCGTCAGTTATCGTTGCCACAGACTCACTGACAAACACACACACACACACACACACACAAACATACTTTCACACACACACACACACACACACACACACACACACACAGACATCACTTCAAAAATGTTCGATTGCTTGAAACGTGCTCTCCCGTTGAAAATTCGAATTTTCGACCCCGTCACAATACTTTCCTTATACATTATGTATATAAGGAAAGTAATAATATTCGTATATTTACTAAAAAGGCACAGTTTGTCTTAAATGATAATATAGACCGTGAGATCGTTTTCTTCTACCAGAATAAATACAAAATAATTTATATTTTTATTCCGGAACATTAGTTTCTATAATTTGTAGTGTAATGTATGAAAAAATATCTAGATAGCTTCTTATACGACGAAACATCAGTGAAAAATGTAATTTTGTCATTTAGAAATCTCTGCCTATCTATGAAAAATATTCTGAATAAAAATAGATTGTCAACCGAGGGGGTGGCTGAGGGGTAGTTAAACTTCCTTTACTCCGTGGTAACTTGAGGAATAAAAGTCTAATGCCCTACATGTGTTGCCCAGTCCCAGGGGTAGAGGGACATAGTATCAGTTCCTACCTTAATGGAATTCTCGAGTAATAAAATCCAAAGTGAAATTTGACATTTTGAGTGGTTAGTGACGGCTGTGACGGATAGGTGATATAAAGTACGTTGAAAGACCTTATTTAGGTAAAGGTAGGGAAATTTCGCAGAAGCTAGAATTGCAATAAAAAAGCTAAGCACTTTAAATCAGAATTTTACAAAATATGTGTGAATAGAATTTTAATGGGGCTAACAATTAAAGTCGTAATAAAATGTATTTTGCCATTTCTGAGATTTAGTTTAAAAAATAAAGAATAGCTATTTTTTATTGGTAAGCATTTTCTTTATCTGTGATTCTTTATAGGTCATTATGAGGGAATCTGCGTACAAATCAAATTCACTCCGCCATACAAACAGCCATTCATTGTTATACTTTATAGTTCTAAATCAAATACAGGATAAAAGAGAAGTTTGAAGTCTAACTACAGAAAAAGAAAGCCTTATGGATATATTTTTCTCTCTGTACATGCATAACAACTTCCATTCTAATTGACCAGAGCCGTGTATGTCGCATACATTTTGTCTAAAAACATTTCTACTGAGTTCTTTTTAATACTTTCTTTTAAACAATGCAATTTTGATAAAAATAACTAATGTTTATCTGAAATAACTTGCGTATATATAAATATATTGTGCTTGAATACTGCATAAATTTACAAAATCGAAGCATATTTCGGAGATGAATAATTTTTTTGGAGTTGACTACCAAATTCTAATTCTATAGTCATTTCTTGAAGGAGAATTTTGGTTATATATTTTTATTTTAAGTTTAATAATAAAATCGATCTTGATCTAAAATCCATTGATAGACGGAAAGATATCTATATAATAAAAGGCAATGTCTGTGTGTGTGTCTGTGTGTCTGTGTGTCTGTCTTATACACTATACGTTTCGCGACCGCGCGTCGGAGAGCTACGAAATTTGGCAATCGGAGACCTGGGGGGGAGGGAAGGGGACACGTGAAAACCGATTTTTAAAATTTTAATTTTTTTTTTATTTATTTAATGTTTTATGCGATTTCGACCGTTTTTTGCCCTTTTTGCCCTTTTTTCTCCACGATCCAGACGTCGCAGAAAAAAACAAATCACACCATCGGAAAGAGCAGACAATTGCAAGTAAAAATGTATCAATTTAAAATCTGAATTTCGATTTCTAATATTTTTTAAAGATTTTAAAACAAAAGTCACTTTTGGCTCAAAAAAACGATTTTTTGTTTTTAAATTCTCACATAGTAAAAAGTACTCATAATTTCGACTAATAATTTACATTTTTAGAAAGGTCAAACATCTGGCATTCTTACAAGTCCAATCTGGTCAAGAAATAATTATAAATATTCACAGGATCGCGATTTTAATGACCTAAAGATTTTCAATTTCTCGGCCAACCGCGTTTTCACCCGTTGAATTATTTCCCCGTTTCCATGGAGACCGACCGCCCTTCCGGTTTTAAATGAATGAAGATATGTGTTGTATACAGCGGGTGAAATGATTATATTTATATGATATTTTAATTTATGGATATTTTAAATAATTTAAATGATTGAATTATGGTGGATTGAATTGTGGTGATGTATTTGAAATTATTATATTTATGTATTTGTAAAACAATATGGATGATTGATGGAACGTTTTAATTTATGAATATTTTAAATGATGGAACGATGGATATTTTAAATTAATGGATAAATAATAATGATAAATAATAATGATAAATAATAATAATATGGATAAATAATAATAATAATAATAATAATATGTATAAATAATAATTTTAAATGATAGTACGCTGGAATGAGGATGATGAAATTAAGAGCTAAGCATATGGTCATTATAAAATTTAAATTAGCGCACGGGAATTGCACTCGGTAGGCACGGGTTCGATTCCCGCCACTGCCTAAACTGCCTCAGTGTTCAGGAGGAGTACGATCACATTAAACATGTAGGTCCGTAAGTCCTTCCGAGAGGTTGTTGGTAGGGGAAGGAGGGTACGGTCCCTGTGGATGCCTCCCCCACTGGGTCCCAGTCTAAATTGGGTGAATAAAAAGAAAGTTATGAAGATTGTCGCGAAGCCGCAGTAGCCCAGTGGTTAGAGCGCGGGAATTGCACTCGGTAGGTCCGGGTTCGATTCTCGCCACTGCCAAAACTGCTGCCGTGTTCACGGGGAGTACGATCACGTTAAACATGTGGGTCCGTAAGTCCTTCCGAGAGTTTTGTGGGTAGGGAAGGAGGGTACGGTCCCTGTGGATGCCTCCCCCACTGGCTTCCGGTCTAAACTGGGTGAATAAAAAGAAAGTTATGGAAATTGTCACGGAGAGCGTGGTAGCCCAGTGGTTAGCGTGCGGGAATTTCACTCGGTAGGCCCGGGTTCGATTCCCGCCACTGCCAAAACTGCTGCCGTGTTCACGCGGAGTACGATCACGTTAAACATATGGGTCCGTAAGTCCTCCCGAGTGGTTGGTGGTAGGGGAAGGAGGGTACGGTTCCTGTGGATACCTCTCCCACTGCGTTCCGGTCTAAATTGGGTGAATAAAAAGAAAGTTATGGAGAATGTCGCGGAGGGCGAAGAACCCCTGTGGTTAGCGCGCGGGATTTGCACTTGGTAGGCCCGGGTTCGATTCCCAAAATTGCCGCCATGTTCACGTCCGTATGTCCTTCCGATGACTTACGGACCAAAACAAATTTACATTGGAAAAAAAGAAAGTTAAGGAGATTGTCGCGGAGGGCGCTGTAGCCCAGTGGTTAGCGGTTCCCGCCACTGCCTAAACTGCCGCCGTGTTCAGGCGGAGTAAGATCACGGTAAACATGTGGGTCCGTAAGTCCTTCCGAGAGGTTGGTGGTAGGGAAGGAGGGTACGGTCCCTATGGATTCCTTCCCCTCTGGGTTCCGGTCTAAATTGGGTAAATAAAAAGATAGTTATGGAGTTTGTTGCGGAGGGCATTGTAGCCAAGTGGTTACGCGCATGAATTGCACTCGGTAGGCCCGGGTTCGACTCTCGCCACTGCCGAAACTGCCGCCGTGTTCACGCGGAGTACGATCACGTTAAACATGTGGGACCGTAAGTAATTCCAAGAGGTTGGTGGTAGAGGAAGGAGGGTACGGTCCCTGTGGATGCCTCCCCCAATGAGTTCCGGTCTAAATTGGGTGGAACTTCCTGGCCGTCCAAACCGTTACCTTACACCTTTCTGGTAGTTCGCGCCAGCGAGTTTGCAACGGTCAGAATTTGCCACGGTCAGAATTTTCAGGGGTGGCGAACAGGCTGGTCGCCAAAGGCGGCTAGTTAGTAATAATAATTTCCCTCAGTTTCACAGAATAAACAAGATATATATATTGAGTTACGAAGAAATAAAACATTGTGGAAACTAAATAACTAATAAAGGAAGAAAATGTAATTCCTAAATATTTGGGCAGTAGTTTAATCGCGGGTGGAGGGGGTGGGGGGGCGCAAAATTTGTAGTGCGGCCGCGAGGTAAATTTCGAAATTTCGAGGCTGAAGATATATACTAACATTTTTAAAGAAAATTTAACAATTAGGAAGCAGTAATGCAAATAACTATTAGTTAACTCAACAAGCATTATATAATAAATTTTTATTGATATTTACATATATAAATCATTAAAATTATGGCATTGTAATCAACGCCATTACATAAGATCAGATCAAAATTTTCATTTAAGTGAACTAAAAACTGGCGCCACAATTCAGTCGGCCAATTTTCGACATCTGTAAAAAATTTGACATCTGTCTTCGTAGTTTAATAGTTAGATGTAGATAAAGAAATTTGGTTTTGTTTTTCAATAAAATACCGTTTTTTTATTAATAAAATACCCGAAAAATTGTTTTATAAATCGAAAAAGTGCTTTACTTGTCAGCAACGTTTAATAGGTAGCAGCACCAATGCAATCGGCCGAATTTCGAGTTTTAAACTTTGTAGCTTTAACTAATTCGGAAATAATTCGAATAAACTAGTTCGTTTAACTTATTCGAATTAAAAAAGCTCCAAAAAGCATTTTTTCTATGGAGCGAAGGTATCCCAGTGTCAAATTTCATGTCTATACTTCGTTTAAATGTTTCCTTTACAGACAAACACACAGACATATTCTTTTGTTATTATAAACTGGGAAATAAATAACTATGTTGAAAGCACAATGCATGGAATTACAATTTCCAAATTTGTAGGCGTTTACCATATTCCTACCTACAGCATCACAACAAACATACATTAAACAAAAAAGTTGAGTACCATAACAGTAAATTTTCCTCATAAAAGTGTCGCGAAGTTCAGCCATTTGATATTGATACAAACGTTTCATCAGCGAAACTTTTTGGGTTGTCAGATAATCTGAAATTCTTCTAACAGAATCGTGTTCTGAAGCCAGAAGAACCGAAAGTCATTTTATGGATTTCTATCTCTAATAAGATAGCAATCCGAACTTTAGGAGCGACCTCTATAGCCGGAATCTGTAGGTATTAATTTAGTCATTGCATCCTCATACAGATAAGCTCAATCTTTAAGAAATTTGAAGCACGAGCCGCATTTAGGCGGTCTGAGGAATCGGCTTCGGACAGAAATTTACAAATCATTATTCTTGCATTATTGCCCTGACCAAATCATATTTCTATCATTAGAACAATAGTCAATAAACTTTTGATTCTCTAAGTAATGATTTTGCCCTCCCCAAGAAATCCTTGAAATGGCGTTTCTGATTTGAAGCTGCCTACGTCATGGAATTGAAATTGTCGGTCCCAAAGAGGTTCTCAAAATTGTTGCTCATAGCAGATTTTCTTGCTGCCATCGCAGGTATAGGATAATCCATGCTGGAAAATGCGAAATAAAGTGAGAAAGAGGTCCATGGATGCTGTCATCTGCAATGGGATTCCTAGCCTAATTTTGGGAATTCTTCCTAAAGGCGGATGGCGTGAATAGGAACTTGATTTTTAGAGATTCATTCAGCCTAAGATCGATTTTTAAGATATCTGAAGCCGGCTATGTAGAACTAAATTTGTCGGTCCCCATAGATGTCCGGAAAATTGTGACACATAGCAAGCGTTCTTGCTACCATTGCAGTTACCGACTATTCCATGCTATAGAGTGCGTAAAAGTGCACAACCGATCTATGAGAGTGAAGTCTATCTTCAATTAGAGCAGTATCTATTTTCAATAAGAGCGAGATCGTAGGTTCAGGAACACTCCAATAGATAGGCTCTGTGTGTATGTGCTCTACTAAATTTTGCAATACAGGTTCTGCACGGATAGATTGAATCAACCCTTTTTACTTTCCTTATATACATAGTATAATGTATAAAAGTATTGTGACGGGGGTCGAAAATTTGAATTCGAGTTTTCGACGGCAGAGCACGTTTCAAGCAACCTTGATCACGAATCGAACATTTTTAAGGTGATGTCTGTCTGTGTGTGTGTGTGTGTGTGTGTGTGTCAGTGAGTCTGTGGAGACAATAAGTCACGAACGAATGGAGCGATTGGAATGAAATTTAGTACAAAAATTACAATCCGTGAATACTGGAAGCCTGTTGTTTTTAAACATAATCGAATGTTCAGAACCCCTTAACTTTTCGAGTGAAAATTTGAAAAAATCATCAAAAACTCAAAACCTTCAATAATGTTACGTAAATAGACATTTCTTATGTAATTTTGCTTTAGAAAACGATTGACATATACTTTAGAACGCTAGCATAAACCGTTCTCGATACATTGCACATTTTTCAAATAAATTTATCAAAAAATCCCGTAAATTAAGAAAAAAATATTAACTGTTGAGAATCATGTTCACTTTTCATATATAATATCATGCGATAAATTTGGTGTCGCGGATCTAGCTCGTTCCATTCATGACAAAAGATACTTTGAGTAATACTTTTGTATTTGAACGCCAATAGTCATTTATCTGCTATAAAAATAACTTATTTCTCCCTCCATAACATTTGACGAGATTTTGACGACGAATTTGGAATGTCGTTAACTTGGCGACTTTTATGAATGTCGCCAAATTAACGAAAATCTCGGCAAATGAATAAAAATGACACTGAATCAATGCAAATGACGACTAATTGACGAAAATTCAATATCTTGGAAAGAATATAAGTACCTAGTATAAAAATAACCTATGTTTTTACTGTAAAAGTAGTAAATTCATTGCATTATATAATAAAAGTCATGTGCTGTCCACATTAGATTTTTTTCTCATACTCTTGTTCGTAGTATGGCTGTATTCCAATACATTGATTTTTCACATTCTGTAATGTCGAGCCAATGGCCCTACCGTGCTGAAAACACCGGTTCTCGTTAGATCACCGAAGTCAAGCAGCAACGGACGCGGTTTGTACTTGGGTGGGTGACCACCTGGGAACACCGCGTGCTGTTGGCACATTTCGGGCGCGGTAGCCCGGTGGTTTGCGCGCTGGATTTGCACGCTGCCACAACTGCCGCCGTGTTCATGCGGAATACGATCACGTTAAACATGTGGGTCCGTGAATCCTTCCGAGAGGTTGGTGGTAGGGGAAGGAGGGTACGGTCCCTGTGGATGCCTCCCCTACTGGGTTCCGGTCTAAATTGGATGGCACTTCTCGGCCGTCCAACCGGTTACCTTACACCTTTCTGGTAGGTCAGACGATCTGGTCTCAACAACAACATTCTGTAATGTCATGTAGATGCACTTGGGTTTATGTAACAGCTCGTTCACACACGATCTGCTGTAAGGTGGTGTTTATTTTTTATTTACTTATTTATTTATTTTTAAAATTAATGTTCTATTTTGTGTAAATGTGCAATTTCTAAATAAAGTGCCCGAAGCGGTACATTCTTACAATTTCCTTATATTCACTCGATCCACATAATTTCACATACAAATTTTGACACTGGTGATAACCATAGGCCAACGGCCGTACCGTGCTGAAAACACCGGTTCTCGTTAGATCACCGAAGTTAAGCAGCATCGGGCGCGGTTAGTACTTGGTGGGTGACCACCTCGGAACACCGCGTGCTGTTGGCCATCTCGGGTGCGGTATCCCCGTGGTTTGCGCGCTAGATTTGCACGCTACCACAAATGCCGCCGTGTTCATGCGGAGTACGATCACGTTAAACATGTGGGTCCGTAAGTCCTTCCGAGAGGTTGGTGGTAGGGGAAGGAGGGTACGGTCCCTGTGGATGCCTCCCCCACTGGGTTCCGGTCTAAATTGGGTGGCACTTCCCGGCCGTCCATACAGTTACCTTACCCCTTTCTGGTAGGTCGGACGGTCTGGGTCTCAACAACAACAACAACTGGTGATAACCAAGTATGATCTTACCTCTATAGCAAGACCCAAATCTGAGTCACGACTTATTAATACAAAACCTCTAGCAGCTGAGCTCTCCAGGGTCAAAAATCTTGCATCTTTATTTAATATATAAAAACTAGACTTTGCTGTCTCTCGCGACACATGAAAGTAATAAATTAACTTTCATAAATTGCTTTCATGAACATCTCATGAAAATAATGAAAAACTTAATATTAAAGACAGAATGTTTAATAATATTTATTAAATGTACGAGTACAAAATATCTTCCTAACGTGTACAAATTAGTAAAATAAATAGTAAATAATTAGTAGATGACTAGACGAATACCCGTTGAAAATCAACAGTTTTCGCAATAAGCAGCCCCTGAATATTGTCATTTTTTTTTTTAATTATTCGCGTTTCAAATTTATTCGGCAAATCGAATATTTTAGTGTGCGGAACCCCCTAAAGAAGAAAATATTGTAAATTTCAAATTGCGCACGTCTTCCTTTCGAATTATCTACCAGTACACCAAATTAAAGTCTCTGTCTCATCCCGAAGCATACTATTTTATTATTTTATCATCTCCCCTTTCGAACGTTTTTCTGAGGAGCGCACCCATAAATGAACATTTTTGAAAAACTCTGTTCGCCTTGGGTTTATCATCAAATGATTGGCCTATATACCAAATATCAGGCCTCTATCACATTTAAAAGGAAGCGTGCCTCACTTATTCGGAAAATCGAACATATTGGTGTCCATCCCCTAAAGATGCAAATATTGGAAATCTGAAATTGCACACTTTATTCCTTTTAAACTATCTACCAGTACACCAAATTTGATGTTTCTATCCTATCGTGAAGCATGTTTTTCTATCACTATATATTTCGAACGTTTTTCTGTGTTGCACTCCCTTAAATGATCATTTTTGAAAAACCGTAATAATCTTAGGAGGGGTTTTATCAAGTGATAACCCCATATACTGAATTTCAAGCCTCTATCACATTGTAAAGGAGGCGTTTTTCATTTGTTCGTCAAATCGAACAATTTAGTGTGCGGCACTCCCTACAATAGAAAATGTTGGAAAACTGAAATTGCACACTTTCTTCCTTTCTAACTATCTATACGTATACCAAATTTGAAGTCTCTATCTCATCGCGAAGCATGCTTTTTCCATCATTTCACCTTTCGAATGTTTTTCTGTGGAGTATCCACCCCCCTTAAATATACATTATTGAAAAATTCCATTCTTCTTGGGTTTTCTATTAAATGATACGTCCATATACCAAATATCAAGTCTCTATCACGTTCTAAAAGGGGTGTTTCTACTTCATCCTGAAAATCGAACATTTTTGTGTGCGACACCCCCTAAAGTAGAAAATATTGGAAAACTGAAATTATACACTTTCTTCCTTCCAAACTATATTCTCGTACACCAAATTTCCAAGTAAAAAGACACAGAATCTAGTGTCTGGCCATTGGAAAAAAAATATATATATACAAAATGTTATTCGAATCTATTGAGTTTTACCATGACAACGAAACTTTCGCACATATTGAGATTTGAGTAAATGTTAAGGAAGCTATGCTCAGAACTTTCACTTCAATTAACTTTATTCAGCCTCGTTCAAATTTTTTCCAGTAAATCAAACTAGTTTTCTTTTACATGCATTTTATTATCTGGTTTTCCATGAGTAGAAATTATCGTATATTTTTCTGCAATGTATTTAAATAAATACGACCCATTGTCTAAAGTATGACATTAGCGCCCTTCGGGACTCAAATATTTCAAAAATGCTTCGAATATTGATCCTCAATTTTAATAACACATAGAAGCTTAATTTAAGACTTGAAAGGAAATATATTCAATTTTTTAAGGATTCAATCAACGTTTAACATCGCAGTCGTGAATATCAATAACCGTATTTGCATCACAAAGGAAAATTGTGCTTTTCTAATGCAAGTCATTTATCCCTCTGCAAATATAATCTAACATTTTCATGAAATTACTCTAATTTTCAGCATTGCGTAATAGTATTTATTTAAGATTCTGAATATATTTTATCGAAGTTTTTAAAATATTTTAAGAAACCGTGTGTTAAGCAAAGCTTTTCCAGCGTTTATAAGTAGTGAGGTATTTAAGAATAATAATGAAAATTTCCAAATGAGGGACTTTTGATATATATTTCATTTATAAAAAAGCCTTAGTAATCGTATAAATTATTTTATATATTATGTTTCAAAGATGGACAAAAATTAAAATTCCTTAAAATTTCTTGTGGCATTTCTTAAATTTAATAATAATATATACTTTATTAGGTGTTAAGTCTTAAGTTCTCCATTAACTTTGTAAAAAAGCTGATGTGGACAGCACGTGACTTTCCCTATATAATGCAATGCATTTACTTCTTTCGCGGTGAAAAAATAATATATATGATCTTTAGAACAGTGGTTTTAATGTTGAATTATACATACGGTACTGTTCTGAATGACAACATGTAAAACTATTTCGAAGTACACAATTAACTTATATTTCACGCAACTTTAAATTGATAATTATCAACATTGATAGTATCCGCAATAAGCAACGTAGTTCAATTAGTTACATTTTAATAATAAATTCATCAATTTGGCATCATTTTTACAATTTTAACGCTATTTTCGTCAATTTGGCGCGAACCATCGTCAAATTGGCAATATTTTGCTAAATGAGCAGTCAGGTTCGCCAAATGTATCGCCAATCGTTTCAGACAGAGGGAGAGAAGAGCATTACTTATACATAAATGGTCAATAGCAAATTATTGGGCATCGAAATACAAAATTATTATAAAAAGCATATTTGCTCATGAATAGAACAAAGTAGATCCACGTGAATGATGTTAACAACTCCATCGCATAATATTATATATGAAAATGATCATATTCCATAATAGTTAATACTTTTTACTTTATGTGGTTTTTTTTTTTTTTTGTAAATTTAGTTGAAAAAAGTGCAATATCTTGAGAACTTTTCATGCTAGAGTTCTAAAGTTGATGTCAATCTTTTTCGACTGTCAAATTACATAAGAATTGATTATTTGCGCAAAATTCTTGAATGCTCTCATTTTTTGATGATTGTTTCAAAATTTCATTCAAAAATTTGGGAGGTTTTCTGAACATTCCGATGTGTTTAAAATCAATAGGCTCCTAGTATTCACTGATCGTGATTTATATACCAAATTTCATTTGAAACGCTCCAGTCGTTCGTGCGCTGTGTTGCTTTCAGGCATATCTCCGAGGTGGGGGGCGAATCCTGCGGAGACTATTATTCGCTCTCCCGGAGACAGACATTTTATGTTAACCTAGATTCTATTTATGGGACAATATTTAAATATATTGATATAGAGAATTTTAAAACTTGTCCCCCCCCGTAAAGTTCCATTCACCCACCCCCCGGCCAAAAAATTCTGAAAGAAACACTGGGTGAGATATCGTCTGCACAGTCTCTCTCACACACACACACATACACACAGATTTCTTCGATAACTTTCTATTCGAATTTAGGGATGCTTGAAAGTGCTTGCTCCTCCGTCAAAAACTCGGATTCGGATTTTCGATCCGGTCAGAATACTTTACCTATATAATATACTATGTATATTGGGAAAGTAAAAAAGTCCATAAGTGTACACATTAGTTCTGTTTTTACTCAAATGACCACACAAGCCCGATCGAATTAAAGTTATTGCAGTCGGCCTATAGGAGAATTTTAAAATTTAGGATAACGAACTCGCCAACAAAGCGAGACAGACAAAAAAAAAGCTAATTTCATATTTGTGGAGCATTATCTACTTATTAGGAGTCGACAATATCATTACTACAAAAGGCATTTATTTGATACAATATTGTTATCGGAGTCTTGTAGCTTAATTCAGGAGTGATACAACAAATAGCACTTGACCAAATATCTAGTGTAGAGCATGTTTAAAAGTCTCTTCTTCAGAAACAATACACATTCAACTTCCAGAAATAATATAACCAAGTAGTACTTTGAGAAGCTTTGCAGGTGTCATAATATTAGAGGCCTTGATGATACAACTTTTTAACACATATTTATTGTCTTCAGTATATATGTTTCGTTTTTCTGCTTCCGATTCCTACTAATTACACAATATTCTACATGTTTGCAATGGACTTGTTCATCTATTTCGCTTTGTTGTCGAGTTCATAATCCCAACCTTTTAAATTCTCCAGTAGAGGCGCTACAATCATTTTTCTCCGCTCGAGCAAAGTCACTTTACTATAATTAGACCTCACGTTCACTCCCATGGATATATCATAGAAAACCTATAGTGTATGTATTAAAAAATTTCTGTGTCAACTGTACCTCTAACGAATGACAGGTTTATACTTGGTGAAATATGGACAATAATTTAAACAGCTAATGTATATAACAAAAAATCTGATGTGCGCAACACATGACTTTCCTTATGAAATGCAATTAATTTACTACTTTTACACTAAAAAAATAGGTTTTTCTTATAGTAGATATTTATATTCTTTCCAAGATATTGAATTTTCGTCAATGAGTCGTCATTTTCATTGATTTAGTGTCATTTTTATCTATTTGGCGAGATATTCGTTAATTTCGCAACATTTAAAAAAGTCGCCAAGTTGGCGACATTCCACCAAATTCGTCGCCAAAATCTCGCCAAGCGTTATGGACGAAGAAATAAGTTATTCTTACAACGGATAAATGACTATTGGCGTTCAAATACAAAAGTATTACTCAAAGTATCTTTTTTCATGAATGGAACGAGCTAGATCCACGAGAATGATGTCACCCAATTTATCGCATGGTATTACATATGAAAAGTGAACACGTTTCTCAATTGGAAATATTTTTTTTTTATTTTATGACTTTTCGATAATTTTTTTGAAAAATGTGCAATATCTCGAAAACGCTTCATATTAGCGTTCTAAAATTTATGTCAATCGTTTTCTAATGAAAAATTGCATAAGAAATGTCTTGCATAACTTTATTAGCGATTTTGATTTTTTGACGATTTTTTCAAAATTTCACTCGAAAATTTAGAGGGTTCTGAGCATTCGATTGCGTATAAAAACAATAGGCTTCCAGTGTTTACGGTTTGTGATTTTTGTGCTAAATTTCGTTCCAATCGGTCCATTCGTTCGTCAGTTATCGTCTCCAAAGACTCACTGACACACACACACACACACAGACATCACTTCAAAAATGTTTGATTCGTGATCAGGGTTGCTTGAAACGTGCTCTCCCGTCGAAAACTCGAATTCGAATTTTCGACCCCGTCACAATACTTTACTTATACATTATGTATATAAGGAAAGTAATAAATAATCTAACATATAACTTCTTTACAGATGAACAAATTTTAATAATCTTGGGCAAATAAATTAGAGCTTTTTTATGACTAGATCTAGCTGAATATCAGTAGGATTATTATTGCCATCGATTAAAAAAACATACAAAATTACAGATGTATAGTTTTGATTTTCTTTCAGATATTGCACTACTTGTGTGTAGTACTATTTGTAGTAATTCTCGCGACATCGTCTCGTAATTACTGATAGAATAATTTGAAGTTTATTTCTGGTTGTTTCTTAATTTAAATCAAAATCGTGCCATAAGTCGAAAATGGCATGCAATACTGTAATCGATAATTATTTGCTTCTAAATAAAAAAATTACTCTCAAAATGACTGTTCGATTAAGATTCTTCATTATAGTTATTTTTAATGTCCTTCTAATTTTCGAAAAATGTGTTCGGAAAATTAATTTCCGTGGACTTCCCAGACCTCTTTGAAATGCAGGTTCTATTTGACTAGATCGACGATTCCCAAGCTTTATTAATTTGAGAACAAAATTTGAGAACACAGCAATCAATTGTACAGCCTCACCAGTTTTCCTGTTTGATATCATATTGTAATTGCCATAAATTTAATTTATGGCAATTACTTTTATCCAATCTTTAAGTCACTTAATTATTAAATTATTTTTAGAGAGTAAAGGAAGTACAATTACATTTTTAATTTTATATAACAGACAAGAAAAAAAAATTCAAAATTTAAAGATAATTTATTTTTTAAATATTAAATGAACTGTATTCAGCTGAGACAAGATTTTTACATTTCCTCTAGATCAAATTAGTCCTTTTTTTTGTTGTTATTATTGCTGTTTTATTTGTTTGTTTTTTTAAATACATGTTATCATCAAATTTCCCATCAGCAGAAGTCATCCCAAATTTTCACTTTCTCTACACAAATCCTCCCCACTTTTAATAATGTCTGTGTACCTGTCTATATGTTCATCTGTATGTGTTATCTGCGATTTTGTGGAGATTATAACTCTCGACTAAAGTTATATAATCACTATCAAATCTGCTATCTTTCACTTTTTATCATTGCAATCCGTAACCGTAAAAGGTCTGATTTTCAGAGAGGTCGGACCAGGGGAAAGCCCTCAATTCTTCAAACATTTTTTTTAAATGAACAAAACTATAAAACTAATTGCCACAAATTGTCACACATATTATTATTCTATGTGTACTTTTATATATAAAAGCGCATGGCATTGTGGAGGCAGCATTGCGTCACTCACTGTCACGAATGACATCCCAGGTTATTTCCACGGCCTCAAAGAATTCTTGTAGCCTTATGACATAGTGCGGGATAAGCTATCAAAAGATTCAGAGTTCGAACGTATACCCATCCATCGGGGATCTGCGGTCTCCCACAGTTGGTGACCCTGGATCAGATAACGAGCACGCAACCTTCTCACTCTTTCTCTCTCTCTTCCTCCAACGACCTCACTTCTCTCATGGGAAGGCAGCACTACAGACGACGCACGCTTTCTCCTTTCTTCTCCAAGTTGACGACTAACGTCACGAAGCCGTTCGAAAAAGCATGACGTGAAGCAGCAAATTAGGCTACCGGGAGGCTTGCCATAAGAAGTATGACACGTCCCCCGGTAGTCTCCTTCCGAGAGGCTGGTGGTAGGGGAAGCAGGGTACGGTCCCTGTGGATGCCTCCCCCACTGGGTTCCGGTCATCTTTGGGTGGCACTTCCCGGTCGTCCAAACGGTTACCTTACACCTTTCTGGTAGGTCGGACGGTCTGGGTCTCAACAACAACGTCTCCCGGTAGCCCGTGGTTTGAGCGCTGTATTTGCTCACTGCCACAACTGCCGCTGTGTTCATGCGGAGTACGATCACGTTAAACATGTGGGTCCGTAAGTCCTTCCGAGAGTTTGGTGGTAGGGGAAGGAGGGTACGGTCCCTGCGAATGCCTCCCCCACTGAGTTCCGATCTAAATTGGGTGGCACTTTCCGCCCGTCCAAACGGTTACCTTACACCTTTCTGGTAGGTCGGACGGTCTGAGTCTCAACAACAACAACGTCTCCCGGTCGTCCAATTTGATGCTCTTTGTCCTCGGATGAGCCAGCCGGTCTGGGTTCTCGACTCCTCTCGGCTCAGAGCGCGGGAGACCAGTGATTAGCGTGTGGGAATTGCACTCGGTAGGCCCGTTCTCGATTTCCGCCGCTACCATAATTGCCACCGTGTTCGCGCGGAGTACAATCACGTTGTATATGTGTGTCCGTAAGTCCTTCCGAGAGGTTGGTGGTTGGGGAAGGAGGGCACGGTCCCTGTGAATGCCTCCCCCTCTGAGTTCCGATCTAAATTGGGTGGCACTTCCCGGCCGTGCATGAAATAACCAATGCATGAAATAACCAATCCAGCATGAAATAACCAATATTTATAATTGCAGTAAGAAACTTACAAAAAATCTAAGAAACTTAGAAAAAAACAATCCCTTTCACCTCCATGGTATGACCAGTAATGCAAAACTTGAAATAAAAGGATTAAGGCACGTATTAAAATAAATTCGCCGTTATGTGGTCTATGGGAGAGTAGATAGATTGCGTTATGTTAGTATATGGTATAGTATGTGGTTTGGGTCGGGAGTTTTATAATAAATAATAATATTGATTGGTGTGTGTTTGTGGGGAGGGGGGTACAGTTCGCATGCTTAAACACTGAATGGATAGGGGGAAATCATTTGCAACTTTATGAATAGCGGATCTGAAGTAATATTTTGCGGCTTTCTTCCGTCGTTATCCCATGCTTATCCTTCTAATCATATATAAAGGCTGCAAAATATTGAACTAAAAACTCAATATTTTTGTGATAAGCTATCTAAATTTATCTCATCGCACTGCTGATATTTCCGAGCTGCTTTTAAAGTTAGAGGCAAATGTACACTTCAAAAATAATCTTGCTCTCTCCCTTATTAATAGGCAAATTTTCTGAAATTTCGAAATGTAGTGTAAATTAATGTTTCTCAAAGCGAGATCGTCACTGAAAATAGTTCGATTAAATCTGCACGTGCTACGACCCCTATGCTAATACAGCTCCTTCAACAATAATTAATGTAAAATTTTACTGATCTTTTTATTTGGATATGTTGTGCAAATTAATGTTCTGCAGGCCGTTTTCATTGCTAAACGTAGTCGAACAATTAGTGCGCATGATGATGCATTATTAGTGTCCCTTACTGATGTTACCGGTATATTAATATTAAATCAGGTTTCTTGAAGTCACAAAATTGAATGCATTTGGGACAGCTATAGTTGTCCTTATAAAGTTCTGGGAAAATCGTTGGCATTTCATACTATTCATTCAAAAATGTATTTTTAATTTATACTTGAGATTGAGTTAATTAAAAATTCTATAATATTTCTTTGATTATTGGTTTTTAACACTTTACAACAAAGTTGAAAAGTGTTTCTGACTCTGTTCATTCTGTCTGTCTGTCTGTCTGTCTGTCTGTCCGTTAGCACGATAACTACCGTAAAAATGACTTAATCAAAATGAAATTTTAGCATGTTGTTCAGGCGGTCTGTAGGACCTATGGGAATATAAATGAATAATATCACCCAATTAGTTTTGGATTGAACCCGGGTTGAAAAAATGAAATACATCGACCCCTATGGGACCTAATTTTTCAAACATTTTTTAAGCGGATTTAAAATTCACAAATTGCTTTGAAAATTTTAGATAATATTCAAGTTGTTCCATAAAATATATTAAAAAAAATTCAGCGAAATATATTCAGTAGTTTTTTAAATAAAAATTAAAATAATAAAAACACCTCTTATATGAAGCGATCACGTGACCATGATATGAAATGATCACGTGACCCACTTCAAAATGATATATGGCATCCATCTTGTCTCAAAATCGTGATTTTTAAAGTTCTTTTAAATTCATATTGAGTGCTGTATCCGTCCTAAAACTACTTTATTTTTGCTTAAATTCTATGCATCTACACACTGAAACAACGCAATTACAATATATTTGAGTTTAAATGCTCATCCAAATTTGATTATTTCTACAATGAAGCCTATTTTTCACCTATGTAAAATGTAAACAGCAAAATATGTAGAATGAGTTGTATTAGAATTGCTGTATTTCTTTAACACAAAATCATTTAGTTCATGGAGTCTGCATAGATGATATGAATGAAATATTCACTGATTTTAAAAAGGACGATTTTTTTCGATGATGTTTTACGCATAGAGTTTAATTACTTGTAGCTCCATGGTCTTAATTTTTAAATGAAATAAATTATTGTAGTATTGTGATGCATGACATGAATGGGAAATTATTTATGAATGAAATGTTGCTTTTATAGAGAGAGCCAGGCGTGTAATTTTTTCTATGACGTCATTTGAATGAATTTCAGTTGTTTTCGATGAAGTTTTCAAATATAATATCGTAGTATTATGATAACTGTCGTATATTAACTATCGTATATTATATATAATATAACTCTATCGTAGTATTATGATAATTCTAAAATTATTATCGAGGAGTGTATCACATTTTAGAGATGTTTAAACCAGGCAATTTATATTTCAATGCCGTCATTTGAATGTAGTTCATTTTTTTCGATGAAGGTTTAAGTTTTCAAATATAATAAATTAATGTAGTATTGTGATAAGTTTTAAAATATTACCGAGGAATGTATTGCATTTTAGACATTTTTAAATAAAATTGCATTGAAGTTAGAAAGTGTTTCATAATCAATGCTTTAAGCATGATTGATCTTTCTTGTTATTTTTCCAGCACAGAAATGCATATCGCATAAAAACATTAAACGATATAAACACACCTTTCCTTTCTTTTGTGTTTTTGCACTTAGCGTAATTTATTTTAAACTTATTAACTAAAAAACTATCTTAAAATACTTATTAATTTATACCGGAAAGCTATATTTAATAATTGACCATATTATTAAGCTATGGACAAGGTGTTGAAATAATTACAGCGCTAGCCAATCTCCAAAGTCAACACTCGCAAGCAATTTATAGAATAGTTTGCCTCTTAACACAGTTACAGAAAATAAAATTTGCACAAGAAAGGTTCTTCTACATGTAATTAATTCTTAAAAATGCATTAATGGCTTAATTGTCAAAAAATACCTTCTAAATACAATTAATAAGTCGAAGATAATTAAAAATATACATTATTAATACTATTTTCAATGAGATAGTTCAAATATGTGTCCAAATCTGTTATGCCCCAATGTACTAAGCATGCAAATTTAATCTCTGACTACATATTATTCATTCAAAGGCTCACATTATAAATATGTATGCATTTAGTTTAATTTTAATCTTCACCATTTATTGTTGTTAATGATTTCGACTTTTGAATGAAATTCTAAATTAAATTGAATTTATATAAAAAAAAGGTTATTTAATATTAAACATGACGTTGCATAACGATGAAATCAACATAGCAAGGCATGGATTTAAGTAGAATCAACTCTAAAATCTGTCATTGCACTTAAAATTAAGGATATTTTACTTACACAAATGCAATAACAATGGTTGACCACTCATTGCACAAATATCAAGAGTCCAAATATTGGATGCATTTCACAGAATTTTGAAATAATTTTGAAATAGTATTTTCCATCAGCATTTGATGAATGGTCCCACAAAACCCTCAACAATGCCATCGAACCAAATATAAAGAGACGCATAAAGCAAATCCCTTCCTTATATTAATTTCCATTTAAATAGCAGACCTTTTATTGTTTAGAATTATCGTAATATTTTTCATAGTATTTCCAGCCTTCCAAATGTATTCTGAATCATACGACATTCAAGAGTACAAAAAGTAATACAAATTTCTGAAATTATAGTTAAAACACTTATAATTGAGTTTTTAAATGTTCCGTGACACAAAGGGAATTAAAACCACATTTTTAACACTTTACAACAAACTTGAAAAGTGTTTATGACTTTGTTCATTCTGTCTGTCTGTCCGTTAGCACGATAACTGCCGTAAAAATGACTTAATCAAAATGAAATTTTAGTATGTTGTTCAGACGGTCTATAGGACCTATGGGAATATAAATGAATAATATCACCCAATTAGTTTTGGATTGAACCCGGGTTGAAAAAATGGAATACATTGAGCCCTATGGGACCTAATTTTTCAAGTATTTTTTAAGCGGATTTAAAATTCACAAATTGCTTCGAAAATTTTAGGCAACATTCAAATGGTTAGGTAAAATATATAAAAAAAATTTCAGCGAAATATATTCAGTAGTTTTTTAAATAAAAATTAAAATAATAATAACACTTCTTATATGAAGCGATCACGTGTCCATGATATGAAACGATCACATAACTCACTTCAAAATGATATATGGCATCCATCTTGTGTCAAAATCGTGATTTTTAAAGTTCTTTTTAATTCATATTGAGTGTTGTATCCGTCCTAAAACTACTTTATTTTTGCCTAAATTCTGTGCATCTACATACGGAAACAACGCAATGACAATATATTCCAGTTTAAATGCTCATCTAAATTTGATTATTTCTACTATTAAGCCTATTTTTCACCTATGTAAAATGTAAACAACAAAATATGTAGAATGAGTTGTATTAGAATCGCTGTAATTCTTTAACACAAAATCAAATAGTCCATGGAGTCTGCTTAGCTGATATGAATGAAATATTCATTGATTTTAGAAAGAGAAGGACGATATTTTTCGATGAAGTTTAACGAATAGAGCTTACTTACTTGTAGCTCAATGGTCTTAATTTTTAAATAAAATAAATTATTATAGTATTGTGATGAAAGACATGAATGGGGGAATTATTTATGAATGAAATGTTGCTTTTATAGAGAGAGCCAGGCGTGTTATTTTTTTATGACGTCATATGAATGAATTTCAGTTGTTTTCGATGAAGTTTTCAAATATAATAAATTATCGTAGTATTATGATAATTCTAAAACTATTACCGAGGAATGTATAACATTTTAGAGATGTTTAAACCAGGCAATTTATATTTCAATGCAGTCATTTGAATGAAGTTCATTTTTTCGATGAAGGATTAAGTTTTCAAATATAATAAATCAATGTAGTATTGTGATAAGTTTAAAAATATTACCGAGGAATATATTGCATTTTCGACTTTTTAAAATAAAATTGCATTGAAGTTGGAAAGTGTTTCATAATCAATGCTTTAAGCATGATTGATCTTTCTTGTTATGTAAATACAACTTCTTCGAAATTTATCTCCCTATTGATAACCAATATCTAAATAAAATTGACAGACATATTTTCCCGCTTTACAAATATGTGTGTTTACTATCTTCTCTGAGTATTTTAAACCATCTTTCTGCGATTTACCGCTTATAAATTTATCATTTCTTTTCATCTATCTTTCTCTGCGGAAATATAGAACTTCTCCGTCAAAACGCCTTTTAGCTCTTCACGTTATGTCAATATTTCTCTTCTGATTTGTAAATGCTCCTCCATTTTTGAAAAAGTTGCTTCTTTTTCCGATTCATTTTTTTTTAAGTCGAAAAATGTGTGAAATGAACAGATTTGAAAATTTAAGTTTTTCATTTTTTTCTGGATGCGTCTGAGTTAGTAAACAGGCAAAAATTACAGTGAAATGTTTGCGAAAAGTAAAATATTTATAAAAAGATACTACGATAAATGTCAATATAGTCAATCTAGGAATCTAAGATTTTAGTAAATAAAACTGTAATAAGAAGACGAACATGTAAAATAAATTCGCCATGTACATTAATATGTTACACACTTCCTACTCTAACATCGCAAGCTGCAAAACATGTACTTTAAATAGAATTTTTAATTCAGAACGAGTAATGATTTTGTCATTGCGCTCCTTAATATTTAAACGGTCAGTATTCTTCCTTTATAAATGATAGTGTATGCTTCCATTCTACCAGCAGGGGACATTCTTTAAGTTACAAAGTCCACCTGCAACCGAAAGTTTCACTCTCTGGCTTTCAGATCCGTGGGAGTCTGATTTGAATGCCGAATATGTGTTATGCGTCATTATGGATGCATACATAAAGTCAAATAGCAAATATGCATACACAACGTCGCTCGTGTATGAATGTGTATGCCAGAATCTGAATATATATATATATATATATATATATATATATATATATATATATATATATATATGCATGTTTTAAGTAAATCAAACTTCTCTTTAAACTATAGTTTCCGATCAAAATAGAACATTTGTTAAATAAAAAGAAGTGTAGAGCACTGAACTAATCCACTCCAATCGCATGCCGGAACAACAACCATATATTGAAGTTCTTGTTAATGTTTTTATTTAACTACAAACATTCGTCTCATTCCATGCAAGAAATCTGGGTTATTTCATCTTGCAACAAGACAGTGTAGAGAAGCGTATAAAATCTTTTACTTGTCAAACGATTTAAGATAATATAACAACCAAATTTTTAACTCCTTTGTGTAAAATATAATGGAACATTCTTTTATAAATTTTAAGTTTTACATTTACTATCACTGAATCCTTATTATCACGGAATCCTTTTTTTTTCGAGAAGCATTGTGAATCTGTACCAGGGAAATGCGACTATGGATGTTTCGCTGAGCACGAGTGCCCAGTTGCGCAAGTATTTGTTTTTGGGTCAAGTTGTGTGCAAATATTAGGTTCAACTTTAGTCATTAATTAGAGTCTTAATTACAAATTCGCACATATCTTCAACATGAAATAGGTGATACTTGCGATGGCAACAAGAAAACTCGCCGTAAGCCACAATATCAATATTTGAAAACATTTGTAAAGACTGAAAAATTCAGCCTTACTACACAGCTGTCATCAAATTTCATTAAGCTCAATGGAAGCAGTCCCCTGCCATATTGAACTTCGTCGCCGGCTCCGTGGTCGCTTGCTAATCCCTGGTAAACAAAAAAATTACAGTAACAATCCACAAAAATATTCCAAATATGATCCAAACCAGGACAGAATTTTAATTTTTAAACTGCGCTCTACACTCATATTTGTTCTACAGAAAATTTAACTTGATTTTTAATCTAAAGTTCCTGCCTGTTCTACAAAGTCGAGCCACATTATTGAGACCACCACCTACTTTTGACGTCAACAGCGCGCATCCAATGAAAGAAGGTGCGTGTCGTGAGTTGGATTGGTGGGTACTTAAAGTGTGGTGTAGGCATTCTGAAACCATATGACTTGTTGCTGTTATGGCCAAAAAGATCGATTTACCAGATGTGGTAAAAGGGATGATTATCGTATGTCGGTCCTAGTGTGGTAGTGTTTCCGAAGCAGCGCATTTTATGAACGGTTGCTGTAGTTAACGTGTGTAGTTAACGTGTATGCTGTAGTTAACACACTGCTGTAGTTAACGTGTATCGCCAATAGAGAACTAACACCATTGCGAATAGGCGACGTAGAAATTGCGGCGCACCATGCGCCATTAATGTGAGAGTTGAACGTCGGCTTCAAAAGTTCGCGAGGACGATCACCATGCTACAGGGGAACAACTCACTGGCCGAATGAACCAAGGGCTACCGGAAGTGTGTCTCAAACGACAGTTCAGCAAACCTTGCTGTGTATAGACCTGCAAAGCTAACGAAAGTATATCAGCAGAAAAGGCTTACATTTGCATGACAATATCGGAATTGGACCTCCAATTATTATCAAAAAATTACGTTCTGCGATGAATCACGTTTTTTGCTTCATCGAATGGATGGACGTTGGCGTGTAAGGTGTGAAAGATCGGAGAACAAACACTTATCAACCATTGCTGGAAGAACATTAGGCGGTGGGTGTAGCTTTATTGTCTGAGGAATGTTTTCATGGCAATCTCTGGGTCTACTCATTCCTGTGGAAGGCACTATGAACCGAATTCGTCATAAATCCATCCTTGCAGACCGCGTACACCCATATAGGTTGATTGTCTTCCCTGGGGCAGATGGGATATACTTGCATGGCAATGCGATGTTGTTGTTGAAACCCAGACCGCCCGACCTACCAGAAAGGTGTAGAAGACCCAGGCCGTCCGACTCATCCTGAGGACTTGAGTATCTAATTGGACGGCCGGGAAAAGAGTTTAGCGGAAGCCAACTCCCGGGGTGGCCAACGTCCGACGGTCTGGGGCAAAGTTTATTTAAATTTCAAAAAATATACATTGAGGTTACAAGGAATTGTACAAAGAGGTGAAGATGAGTTAACATTTTGATGATTAGATGACATGATTAAATATAGATGACATGATATTTAGCAAGATGACATGATATAAAACATGATGTTTGATGCTTCTGATTCCAGCATTATCAATAACAATACACCCTTGCAACTCAATTGGAACTCTAACCCCATTAAGCTAAAACATAAAGCCACAAATGTTTATCTGCTTAACATTTTATTTATACTGAAGGCAAAGGCTTTCTTTGGATGCATTTTATTAAATAACTTTATACAGAACTTGAGACTGGATGAAAATAGAACACTATCTATTTCCGTTCAATACTCAAAGGAAATCGGATCGATACCTTTTTAAACAATAACTCTGTTTACTCCCTTATTACGTTACCCTATACTCAGATGATTGAATATTAATCTTTGTGACTTTGAAGTTTTTATCAACTGAATTCAACCGCAACTGTTATAAGGCTGTAAAAGTTATAAAATATTACGAAGTTTCTGTATGGTTGCAATACTGGGAATGAGTTTAAAAGAAAATTATTATACGCTTTTAAGTTGTACATGCATATTTTTCATGATACATTTTGATGTTTTCTCTTCAGTTTGCATTGTAAAATTATTTTTAAAATAAGTAAAAACCTTTGAATATACAAACAATTATATTCTGTATTATTTTCAAGTCATTACAAAGCTATATAAATATAATTGAAAGTATGTCTATAGATATGTATGCGTATGTGTTTGCCTCATCATCATGGAAACATCGCTGCACTGAATTTGATGAAAATTTCGGGATACATTTAAATCAGCCCCACTTGAAATTCAGTCAATGTTTTGAGTTTTTATGACCAGAGGTTATCGATATATTAATAAAAAGCGCACTATTAAACCTTTCACAAATTTAGCATTATGCAAACAATATTTGTAAATAAAGGATATAATGTTACAAAGCAACGGAATTATACCCAATGAATTTATTCAGCAGATTTACTTGAAACCATCCGATATATGGGCAGCAAATAATTTTCGCTTCAAATATAAATTCATTTTCTATTTCTTTCTTTCACAATTCATTAAATTGAGTTTAATTGCACAAAGTAACATGGACAGTTATTTAAAATTACACTGAATTCGCGGTTTTAATTCGCTTTACATTTCAATTAGCGGTTGAACATATTTTCAAAGGCGACGTAGAGAAAATGCGAAAAAAATAAAACATCTCGAACACACTTAAACATCTCGTTTTCTTTAAGGCTCAGGGGTTGGTCGTATTCCTTTCGTCGTGTTACGTATCATACGTAGTGTTTTATTTTAGATTTCAACGCTTTTGGGGAGCCATTTCGTAAAAACAGGAAGGGTCGATTTTTACTTTCCTTATATACATAATGTATAAGGAAAGTATTGTGACGGGGTCGAAAATTCGAATTCGAGTTTTCGACGGGAGAGCACGTTTCAAGCATCCCTGATCACGAATCAAACATTTTTGAAGTGATGTCTGTGTGTGTGTGTGTGTGTGTGTGTGTCGGTGAGTCTGTGGAGACGATAACTGACGAACGAATGGACCGATTCGAACAAAATTTGGTACAAAAATCACAATCCGCAAACACTGGAAGCCTATTGTTTTTATGTGCAATCGGATGTTCAGAACCCCCCTAAATTTTCGAATGAAATTTCGAAAAAATCTTCAAAAAATCAAAACCGCTTATAAAGTTACGCAAATAGACATTTCTTATGTAATTTTTCATTAATAAACGATTGACTTAAATTTTTAGAACGCTAACATGAACCGTTCTCGAGATATTGTACATTTTTCAAAAAAATTATCAAAAAGTGATATAAAATAAAAAAATCTATTGAGAAACATGTTCACTTTTCATATGTAATACACTGCGATAAATTGGGTGACATCATACTCATGGATCTAGCTCGTTCCAATCATGAAAAAAGATACTTTGAGTAATACTTTTGTATTTGAACGCCAATAGACATTTATCTGCTGTAAGAATAACTTATTTCTCCGTCCATAACGCTTGGCGAGATTTTGGCGACAAATTTGGCGGAATATCGCCAATTTGGCGACTTTTTGAAATGTTGCCAAATTAACGAAAATCTCGTCAAATGGATAAAAATGACGCTAAATCAATGAAAATGACGAATAATTGTCGAATATTCAATATCTTGGAAAGAATATTAGTATCTACTATAAGAAAAACCTATTTTTTTACTGTAAAAGTAGTAAATTCATTACATTATATAAGGAAAGTCATGTGTTGCCCACATCAGATTTTTTTTAATAGTACCAAAAACTAATCAGCACCAGAATAACAAACAAATGACTAAATTACCATTTTTGTTAAATTTAGTCAATTAGTTTTTCAGCTAGAGTGGATACATATAATTTTTGCGGGATATTGCAAGAAAGGGCAGGATCTGTTATCGAAATTGTAGCAAAATCTCATCAGCACCAGAATCACCCATAAGGGATAAATTATGTGAAATTTTAGAAGTAAGTAGTATAATACAATATACTTACTAATACGTACTACTAATCTTTCACAGCCACAATCCAAAAACTTAAATTAAACTTGAATATTTTAAAACTAAACTCTGCCAATTACTTAACCCTTCATTGATTTATATGAAAGACAAAAGTTTTGTTTCTTAGATACGTTTTATCAAAGAACTTTGTCAGGGACTAAAATGCTGAGCAGAACGCTTCCCATTTCCCCCCGATCCTCAAAGGAAATCAGATCGATACCCTTAAACAACAAAAGGTGAACCTTTGTTTACTCGGCGCTTAAACTACCCTGTACTTCGTTGATTACATTCTGATCTTTGTGACTACTTCGGAGTTTTTATCAATTGATTCCTCCCGCAACTTTTGTAATATCGTAAAACTTCTAACTCCTGCAATGGGGATTGGTTCTTATGGCTGTGATGGAAGAAATTTTTTTAAAACAAAATTAATATTATTTTAAGTTTTGCCAATTGTATGGTTATGATCTTACTTGTTTATAAATTTTTATATATTTTTCTTGTTTGTATCGTAAATATGTATTAGACAGAATAATATTTTACAAACACGAAACTTACAATATGCTGTAGAAAAAACTCAAATCCCAACCGGTATTCGAACCAGAGTCGGATTCCTCCATTAGTATTTTCAAAAGCAAGTATAAAGATAAATAAAGATACATGCCCTCTCTTTCCTTACTGTTTGAAAATACTACAATTAAACAGTGTGTGGCTAAACTCGTAACCCACAAACCAGAATCCAATTTTAAGTAGCATTTTTTACTTTCATTTTATACATATAATGTATAAGGAAAGTATTGTGATGGGGTCGAAAATTCGAATTCGAATTTTCGACGGGAGAGCACGTTTCAAGCATCCCTGATCACGAATCGAGCATTTTTGAGGCGATGTGTGTGTGTGTGTGTCAGTGAGTCTGTGGAGACGATATCTCACGAACGAATGGACGGATTTGAACGAAATTTGGTACAAAAATTACAATCCGTAAATACTGGAAGCCTATTGTTTTTAAACTCAATCAAAAATTTAGAACCCCCTAAATTTTTGAGTGACATTTTGAAAAATCATCAAAGAATCAAAAACTTTAATAAAGCTATTCAAATAGACATTTCTTATGTAATTTCTCCTTACAAAGCGATTGACATAAACTTTAGAATGCTAGCATGAACTGTTCTCGAGATATTATACATTTTTCAAATACATTTATCAAAAAATCAGATATATTAAAAAAATATATATTAACTGTTGAGAAACATCTTTACTTTTCACGTGTAATATCATGCAATAAATTTAGTGACGTCATTCTCGTGGATCTAGCTTGTTCCATTTATGAGAAAAGATACTTTGGGTAATACTTTTGTATTTGAACGCCAAAAGTCATTTATCTGCTATAAGAATAATTTATGTCTCCGTCTATAACGTTTGACGAGATTTTAGTGACGAATTTGCTGGAATGTCGCCAACTTGCCGACATTTTAAATGTTGCCAAATAAACGAAAATCTCGCCAAATGGATCAAACTGACTCTAAATCAATGAAGATGACGACTAATTGACGAAACATCAATATCTTGAAAGGAATATAAGTTTCTACTATAAGAATAACCTATTTTTTTACTGGAAAAGTAGTAAATTCATTGCATTATTATAAAGAAAGTCATGTGCTGCCCACATCAGATTTTTTTTCCAAGGAAAAATTGTAGCACGTTACCCCTTCATTTTAAAGGGCTTGAAAACAATCTCCTGATTGATGCAAAGCATCCAAATTTGAATATGACCCCCTCTCCCCGGTGGGATAAATTCAGGGGTGGTCAAACATCAAACGCACGAAAGCCGCTTTTGGGGGTGGGCGGAGTCTTGACTTTTTTGACGTCACAACGGGACAAGCAGATAGAAAGATATGAGGATTATATGGAAACTGTAGGCTTTATTTCATCAAATAATTCTGTTCTTTTTTTAGTATTGCCTTAGTCTAAGAGCTTTTATCGAATATACAGCAATAATCTATATTAATATCTTGGAAAAATTAATTCAGCTGCAATTATTTTCAAGTAATTGATTAGTTTTTATAACAGTTACAATATTGATGGAGCAAATGATGAATTATGCGGTACTACTGTTATAGCCATACGAAGAAAAACAAAATAGTGGATGGAAGCTTGAATAAGTTTTTAAAGCTCCAAAGTTACAAAATGAATGGCTAATTAAAAGTTGAAAAGAAAAATTACTTTTAATCGTACTACAAAATTCTCAAGGCATTTTCCATTCCACGATTAATTCAGCTTTCAAAAATGAAATTCTGGTAGGAAAAAAAACGGCGATGTAGTCATCACTTTCCTGATATACATAGTATAATGCATTGGGAAATATTGTGACGGGGTTGAAAATTCGAATTCGAATTTTCGACGAAAAAGCAAGTTTCAATTATTCCTGAATTGAACTCGAATCGAAAGTTTTTGAGGTGATGTTTGCATGTGTGTGTCCGTGAGTCTGTGCGATATCTCCCGAAAGAATGGAGCGTTTCGAACGAAATTTGGTGCAAATATTAAAATTAGCGAATACTGGAACCCTATTGATTTTAAACGCAATTGTATGCTTAGAACACCCACAAATTTTTGAATGAAATTTTGAAAGAATCATTTAAAAATTAGAACTTTTAATAATGTTACACAAAGGATCATTTCCTATATAATTTTTCATTAGAAAACGAATGACATAAACTTTAAAACTCTAGCAGGAATCGTTCTCAAGATATCGCAAATGTTTCAAATAAATTTATCAAAAAAATCCAATAAAATTAAAAAGTATAAAATATTGTGAAATTGTTCAATTTACATATGTAATAATATGCGATAAATTTGTTAACATCATTCTCGGGAATCTAGTTCGTTTCATTCGCGAGAAAAAATACTTTGAGTAATAGTTTTGCATTTTGACGTATAACAATTCAACAGCAGTCATTTATATGTACGAAATGCTGTTCACTTCGTCTGTTTTTGACACTTGGTGATAAATTTGGCGAACTTGGTCTCAATTTGGCGAAATATCACCATTGTCGTAAAAATTGCAAAAATGACGCCAAATTAATGGATTCATTCTTAAAATATTAAAATATATAAAGTCCATTGCTTATTGCTGATGCCATCAATATGGATAATTGCCAATTTTGAGTTGTGTGAAATATAAGTGAATTGGGTATTGCGAAATAGCTGTGATCCGGAAAAATGTCAAATGTACTATCCTGTATTAAAAAACCAGTGTCGTGGATCTTATACATCCTTTTTCACTGTAAAAAAGCTAAATTAATTTCATTATATAGGGTTAGTTGTGTGCTGCCACATCATACTTTTTGATTTAAATAGTTACTGGGATCTTCAGTCTCAAAGAATTCCACTATTGGTTCTGCAGAATTTTAAAGCGCCCACAAATCAATGATATACGGGAATAATACAAATTTATCATATACAAATTTATTGCAGTTCGCTTTAGAATCTACATAAACAGTAGCAATATCTAAATATTTTCCCAGGGAAACAATTTTCATTTTAGTATATGCTCGTGTAACACATAACTCTTTTAAAAAGTTGTCTTTAAAAGTTACAGTAATAATAGTTGAATATATTTTATTTTACAAAACAAAACATAAATACCAAAAAGGAATAATGAATTAATTGTTTCTCAAGAGTTAACATTTTCTTTCTTTTTTTTCGGGGGGGGGGGGGGGATAAATTTATTTGAAAAATGTGCAATATCTCGAGAACGGTAAATGCTAGGGTTCTAAAGTTTATGTCAATCGTTTTCTAAGGAAAAATCACTTAAGAAATGTCTATTTGCATAACTTTATTTAAGATTTCGATTTTTTGATGATTTTTTCAAAATTTCACTCGAAAATTTAGGGGGAGCTGAACATTCAATTGTGTTTAAAACCAATATGCTTCCAGTATTCATGGATTGCAATTTTTATACCAAATTTCATTCGAATCGCTTGATTTGTTCGTGAGATAAAGTCTCCACAGACTCACTGACACACACACACACACACACATACTTTCACACACACACACATACATCACCTCAAAAATGTTCAATTCGTGATCAGGGATGCTTGAAACGTGCTCTCCCGTCGAAAACTCGAATTCGAATTTTCGACACCATCACAATATTTTCCTTATACAGTATACTATGTATATAAGGAAAGTAATAAAACTTTTATTGTAATGCAATATATGATGGGATTCATTTTACTAATTAATCACAAATTTTCTTGCTATTAAATCGAAAGCTGGAAAATTTTGTTCTCATATTAGGTGTAATTTATAAAAATACTCAAGCCTCACCAGTGATTCGTATGACACAGATTAGTTACAAAATTAATATTAGACAAAAGTTAAAATTAGCCGTATAACAAAAGTTAAAATGAGTCGATAGCTGTATAGAGTGCTTTTCATTAAGCTAGTGGGATGATATTGTTATGTTCTAAAAGGATGTGAACCCTGTAAATTCAAAAAGTGACAGCAGAAATTTATATATTAAATACATTATTTTAGTATTAAACTCTGTACTTCATTGAAAATAAGAAATACACGGTAATAAATACCGTTTTCCTCTATTTTACAATTATTGTTCAATCAATTTCAATTACGGAGAAGGGACTTCTATTTAAGTTTCTTTTGAATTAATTATTAATTATTTTTGTTCTATCCTTTCCAAATAGAGAAACCGCGTTTATTATATCTTAAACCTGCAAGTTTATGTTAATTCATTAAAACATAGGCTAAAATTATTCATAAATCTGTTATAATATAAAATCATTTTCTAAAAGTTCAATAATAATTGAAATTTGAAATCATTTGAAAAGCGCAGCAGAACTCAAAACACATAGAAACTATATGAAGAAATTCCCTTCAGTCCCGATATGACGTCACGGAGCGGGAACGAATGGTATTCTCCTGCGCTGTTTGACCTACCTTCTTTCTAAATACCTTGGGATAAATTCGCCCTCGAGGGGGTAATGATGTTGGGGAAACAAAACTCGTATCACAGCTAGTTTCCACAATAATGATTGAAAATGTTTTTCTGATCCTTGAGCAATACATAACCCCTTTTATACATAATTATGTCACATTTTGTCATATGCTGCCATGTTAAGAAAATATAAAATTTCGAATACATTTCGAAGTCATAAATATCGAATATCACAAAATTCCATCTAGTTCTAGGTTTTTCATTTGCAAAGCTGGATAAAATGTTTTGTGAAAATCCATTAATATTTATGGCAGCTATAGTCCACACAAGAAATCGACCACAAAAAGCCGGATATTCACCATCAAACTCCAGAGGGATAGGGGATCGCTACGGATTTCTGCTTACTTCTCTGAAGATTTCACTTCTGGTTTATACGAAAATTTGTGTGACTGCAGAGTAAAATATATGCGAAAGAAAATAAAGACTTGACAACTCCGTAAAAAATGAAGTATAGACACCATTGCCATGATATAAAGACCCCTCCATAAATTTCATGTTGATGTTATCACTCTAAACTTTGTATTATTTTTTATGTGTTGATCAATTTATATGACACATTCAAAATATTCACAAAGATTGAGCGTAATTCTACCCAAGATTGAGCGTAATTCCACCCAAGATTGAGCGTGAAATAAAATTCTGAAGTATGGAGCTCATCTCGATTTTTTATTTCATTCATTTTGCAATTTTCATTAATTTTGAAATATTTACGCGTTTTAATGAAATAAACAGAGTTGTGTAAAGCGTCCCACTCCTTTGTTAGGTATACAAAAAAAACGGATGTGGGTAGCACAGGGCTTTCTCTATAATGCAATCAATTTATTTCTTTCACAGTAAAAAAATGACACCCAATTAATTAATACCCAATTAACTTATATATCACACAACTCTGAATTAATAATTATCAATATTGAAAGCATTCGCAATAAGCAATATTGTCTATTAAAATATTTTCTTAATTTAGCCAAATTTCGTTAATTTAGCCAAATTCCGTTAACTTTCGTTAAATTTCGTTACATTGCCCAATTAAGATTTGTTTCGTGAAATTCTCAACGAAAACGACGCCAAATTGATAAAGAATTAATTTAGTGTCATTTTTACAATTTTGATGAATTTTCATCCATTTGGGCAAAATATCGCGAAGATGGTGATAATTCGCAAAGTTCTTCCATTTCACCGCTAAACATTAGAGAAAAACGGGGGAGGGGATTCTTATAAGTGGCCATTTGCGAATTCTTAGTTAAACTGCAAAACTGTTACCCAAAGTATCTTTTCTCATAAATGGAACAAAATAAATTCACGAAAATGATGTTACCAAATCTATCGCATAAGCCACACACATACATATGAAAAAGTGAACATATTTCGCATGTATAAAAGTGGGCATATTACACATGAAAAAGTGAACATATTTCGCAAAAGTTAATACTTTTTCAATTTTATGCGATTTTTTATAAATTTATTAGAAAAATATGCAATATATCGAGAATGATTCATCCTAGCATCCTAAAATCCCTTTCCAATAAATAATCATTCTTTTAAGTACATGATTGCAGATTCTGGCTTTCTAATGATGTTTTCAACATTGCATTCGAAAATTTAGGGGTCTTCAGAACATTGGATTGCATTTAAAATCAATACGCTTCCAGTATCCCTACTTGTAATATTTATACCAAATTTCGTTTCCACATACATGGATACATGCACACATACACACAGACATTACCTTAAAACCGTTTGATTCGAGTTTAAGTATGCTTGAAGTATGGTCTTCTGTCAAAAACTCGAATTTTCGACTCAATCACAATAATTTCTCTATACATTACACTATATAAACTGGCTTCCAAAAGTTAAGCACGGACGGTAAAATCAACAAAAATGGAAAAGTAAAGCTTTGAGTAACTCAAAATTTTACATGAAGGAACAAATGTGTCTGTGCAAATTCTGGTTTTCTTTAATACATAAACATGAAACAAATATTTATTTTCGTAAGTTATAAGATGACGTCACATTTGGGCCATTAACAAAACGATGTTTAAAGGCAAACAAACCAAGCAAAACTTACATTAATGGTATGTGACCACTCCGATCTTCACACAAACTTTACAACGACTTTCCATGCTTTCAATGAGGTGATCAACCATCGTAGATGCGAACAATGGCCATTCCTCCGACAGGGCAGTCCCCAACTCTCTGGGACTGGCTGGAGGAGATTAACGTGTAGAGGGAGCACTCTCGAGGGCATCCAAAAGGTTTTCAATGGGATTAAGGTCGGGAGAATACGCCGGCAACTCCATGTTAGAAATTCCCTCACTTTCCAAGTATTCGTCAACGATGTTAGCTCGATGGGGACGGGCATTATCACCCATAAGGAAGTAATCAGAACCAACTGCTGCAAGAACCAACTGCTGTAGAGTCTCGCAAGGGAGTCTAGGACTTCATCACGATACCACGCAGCAGTCACAGAACCACCTTTAAAGATGTGCAGC